>PNEQ01050042.1:26188-42581 GCA_003012365.1 Medauroidea extradentata
TGTGACGTTTCTCATTTGACTGTACCAATCACAATAAGGTTACTGTAACACCACACGTCTGTGATTTGCGTGTAAAACCCCACGACACACGAATGTCAAAACATCCAATCTCTGACCGTGAAGCAAGTCTGCAGACGTGCACACAAGTCACGGACACAAAGTGAGGCAAATTTCTTTTCGCGAAAAGTTCATGTCTCTAACAATTACCATTGGTGTCTACTAAATCACACCCGATACCCCTGAATACTCATTACTCCTAAACTATTGGTTTCCGCAACATGGTTATGTGGCGAAATATATTCGTATTTGTCTCTTTCATCTTCCCTAACACTTCGGGTATTGAATTTTTGAACATTCTGTATACAACGCACTCTTAATGGTCCCACGGACAACTCTTAAGTATTGTTGGGATTCCCTGATTTTCGTGAAAGTATTTCTGTACCAACTAGTTTGATTGTCTTAGTTCCAGCTCTGTGGTTCTACTTATTTGTTATTGGCAGAGTGTCTTTGTGAAAAGAAGTTTCTTATTGGACTCTACCAATCAGAATAAGGTTACTGAGAACAACACAGTTCTGTGATTTGCAGTAAAACGTTAAATGACGTGATAGTTAAATTCAGCTAATCACTGACCATGAAGCAGAGCCACACACGTGCACACGAAGCATTGAAGCAAGCTGAAGCAGGAATCTTTTGACGGAAAACAGTGATCCCTAATTACAGTCATTCAGTGATTATCACCGCATGTCGTGGAACATACGACCACGATACACCGCTGTTACAAGTCACTGTCTATTACTATACGAGACAATGATTAACCGCGTGGAACGTTGAATGTCTGCTAAGCAGCGGCGGCTCGTGGGTTGTTGCCAGGTAGGGCTGCAGTTGCCAAGAGCTGTACAGGGTTGTGCGCTGGTTCACTCTACAGCCACTGACACGCTGATGTGCAGGTGCCCCTTACTACTGAGTGGTCACAACACATCTAGTAGCCGGAAAAAAATATTTCATGGTCGTTGGTCTACGACGCGTTCACCAAGAGTGTACAGTTCCTACTATCTGCAGCCCCACCTGGTAACAACCCACGAGCCGCCACTGATACTAAGTTTAAGAGCTGTGTAAGTCTCGTGTGTGTTAGATGTACAGTTATTATCATTTCTGCGTTAGGGTCCGACCAACCAATAAGAAGTTTGACACGATACTGCTGGGAGTTTGCGGTCTGCCAGAAATTGAACCGTACAACACTAGTGTCGTCTATTAACACGACAAAGCGATTTAAGATACACCGTTTTTTTTTTATTATTTTTTTTGCGTGGTGGAGTTTTCCTATGGGTTTAGCAACCGCCTTTCTGTTACAAAATTATAAATGTTTTCCTTGTGTAAGCTTACGTGAAGTGAGCTTATCGCAGCATGTCGCAGGCTGGAATCGTGTTAGGTTGTACGCAAGAAGGAACTAGCTACCAGGAAGAAGGTAATCTCGTGCGTCAGTGATAGGTCCGGGTTTTTTTCAGGCCACGCCTCCCATGCTGGAGCGGGAAAATTTGACTGTTTGCTGGGTTTCAACGTACGTTTAGCTTATGAAAACCTCACTGGCTTTTCCCTGTACGTGGAGCTGTTATCCTATTTGACTGAGCCAATACGAATCCTGCTATTGTAATATTTTATGTATGTTATTGGTCTGCAGACAGCTGCGGAGTGTCAGATGTGTATTACCCAATCATACATGAGGCGAGAACTACAGTGGTTTGAAGCATATGTTGACTCAAAACATTTTCGCGATATACCATCCTCTCTACAGATGACAAGCGCCAAGCCAACGTGACCCGTTACCATAGTTACAAAAAGCCAGCAACATAGTGACATAGCTTTAAATGTTGAGCGAGGAAGCCCGTTACAATATTTGGAAACATTCTATTAGCTTTTCACGGAAGGTGAGATTGGAGACAATCTTTAGAGCGAATGATATCTGGCGAAAATGATTTTGTACCAAAATATATATCAGAGACCGATTTGCAGTTCTGCTTCACGGTCAGTAATTGTACGTATTTAACTCTCAGCGTCTGAGGCATCTACCTACAAATTACAGACGTAGCGTGTCGCAGTAACTTTACTTCCATTGACACATCGACTGAGGACACATCCGCTCAAAGAGAAACAGCCAATAAACACGAAGCAGAGATACAGCTGTGCACATAAGTCAGTGAAACATGTTGGTGCGAAATTCATTTTTCCAAAAAACTGTGGCTCTAACCATCTTATTAAGTAAAGTGAAGAGATTTTGGTCAGCACTTCACATACAGGTCTTTAACAGCGGTGAGAGGTGACATGAATTACGGTGCAGCGCCGGAATGAACGGGAGATCCCCGAGAAAACCCGCCGACCAACGGCATCGTCCGGCACGTTTCCATATGCGAAAATCCAGGGACCGACTCCGCGGGAATCGAACACGGATCGTCTTGGTGGAAGGCGACCTTTCGGCCACTGTGGATCCTCCATCTTATTAAGAATACCAATTGGGGAAATATTTTATTTTGTTTTTAAACAAAAACGACTGAGTAAGGTATATATGTACACTGTGTTTATTACTAGATATCCGGAAATATCGCAGGTTCAACGACCAGCCGGAGATGGAGTCCACAGTTCTGTGTACACTCTGTCTTCTGATACTTGTACGTTGGTTGTTACTGGAGTAAGTCACCAGTTGTACATCTGACAGGAGTCTTCATGTTTTCATACGGGTTCGATATTGATTCAGAGTTCTTGAGGACGTCTTTTAACAGTGACCTGACACTGTTAAAAGTTGGGCTCATATGTAATTGATTATAAATAAAATTAAGACAAATTACAATTGCTAACTTCCTTCTTTAAATAACATTCAGCCCAGCTGTGGCATTTATTTACACAAACACATGTCTGCAAGAAATAATGTCTGTCACTTCTCCTCTCTCCTGAGTTCAACCAGTCTTCAGTTAACCTGGTCTACAACTGTGCACTAAGTCCAGCACTTCCTTAGTTTACCGCACACCTCTCACCGAATGTTAGCCAACTGGTCGCAGTCGTTGGTCAACCCCAGTGTCACTGTCGTCTTTCGCTATTTGCTACTCCCGAAGTCATCCAATCGTGAAACATGGTCGTATTTGACGGTAAGTGGCATTTCTCCCGACTATATACCAATAAGAGAGGAGAGATAATATTATTTTGCGAAAATGTTTTGTACCAACATACTCTTGAAAACACTGTAGTTTCCTGCAAACACATATGATTTTTGTGATGTACGTCTGACACAACGTAGCTGTCTACAAATAAAATTAATGTAACTCTTGTTAACGGGGGGACACTAGCCGCGGAAGGCCATACGTTCCACCCCGGCCCCCACAGGCGAGGAGCAGAGCTCTGCCATCACAACCGTCTTTGGCTAACAGTCAGTTGGGACTGCTAAACCCCTTAGAGATCACTACACTGCGCAGTCTACCAGACGAGAGCAGTTTCTAGCGAGAGAGCCTGAAGCCACCCACCTCAGGATCTCGCCCAAAAGTTTGCTCCCCGACTGAGACCCTCAGCTCAGCCACCTTTTGGTTTGAGTCGAGGGCTATCTTCCCTCTAACCGACTCTCCGGGCCTGGTTCCCGGACACTTTCGCAACCAACTCGCCGGCCCTTCGCAGAGGAGGGGTCCTCTCCAGACCTGCCCAACATGCAGGCAACCACCACCACTATGAGTCAAACCCAGACCAGATATGGGAGAGAACCTCACCGTTGCGCTACCTGGTCGTCCGTAGCACTACCTAATTTTCACAGCATTTGTGGGTTTTCCAGCCTGACCGTCAGCACACCAGAGAGCACGCAAGGCACACCTTCGTCAGTGCACCTACCGGAGGTAGGGGAACACCCTTACAACCATACGGTCCGCCGACCAACCTCAGGTTCGTCCATTACCATTATCCAATGTCTCGCACTTCGAGACTCGGGATTTTGGGCCCTAACAGCCTGAGTGCTAGGTAGTATAATGCCCCATCTAGTGGTGTCTCCTAGTTGCCCTCTGTCGGATACTCCATCAAGGCAGATACCACTTTCCCAGTCCTGAGGGACCAGGATGCACGTGGACCGCACGCCAGAGCCGGCATCGGTCCTAAGATCCGGTGGCGCCACGAGGAGGCTGCAGATTGACTTGGGCGTGAGAGATTATAGTGCTGAGGGGTCACGGAAGCTAGCACCAGGGACTGAGGACATTCATCTCAGTATAGTACCCAGAAATACGATCCCCGGAGCAATATCAGTCTCTTGATGGGTAGGATAGGGAATACTCCCTTCGGATACTAGAGTAGTGCACTACTCTCGACACTTCAAACATGGGGACTCCCTATACAACAACAGGCATCGTATTACAATAGTAGCATTCTTATTGGCTCAGTCAAATTGGGCAACAGCTCCACGTACAGGAACAAGCCAGTAATAATCTAATACGCTGAACGTGTGTTGAAACCCTGTAAACAGTCAAGTTTTCCCGCGATAAATCATTATTAGGACCACAATTATGTCTCGGAAAGATTTTTTCCCCACTTTTCTTCAGTGTCTTACGTACACATCATCAGTTATGCATCATGGTTATTAGCAGCATGTCTTTGTTCAGACACGTCTCTCATTTGACTGCACCAATCACTCCGAAAAAACAGTATAATTGTAGGTATCATACTTGTGTTAAAATAGGGACAACAAAATAGTGTGGTTGTAAGTACCATCTGGACAGTTCCTTCAACAGTCTGTTCTGTAGAAGTTACCATCTGGTGTGTAAAAACAACAAGACTGTTTGTTTCTTCTACCCAGACTTGGTAAAGTTAACAGAAAAATCTGATTAAAGTTGAAGTTAAATAACTGATTTAAGTTTAAAGTTAACTTTGAAAATATTAATTGATAAAAGTTAAAGTTAAAAGATGATTAACCGATTAAAGTTAAAAGTTAGTATGTCCCAAAATAGCTGTATGAAGAAAAATTAAACGTTACACATGCATGATCACATTAACAAGAAATTCTTTATTTTAACACCTTGAAAACCATTTAAAAAATTGCTATTTCTTTCATTTTCTGAAAAACGAAAGAAATTGCCGGCCACTGTGACATAATAAAAGTTATAAATAAAAACCATTCAGGTAACAAATTACAGTAATGTTGACAAACTCAGTGCGCGGCACCAGACCAACAAAGTAAATCGCGCTCTTCTTATGTTCCTTCGTTTCCGAGAAAAAAAGTTGTTTGCTATCTTTTCGATGTGCTAGTCGAGACATACGCGACTGTGGCGCCACTTACTGTAGCACGTTCATTTGACTCAGCTTGCATCGTGTAGCTAGTGCTAGGTGTCATTTGTGTATAGTTTTCGGTGTATAAATCGAAAATACTACTTTTTTTACGTTAATATTGCGTGTCGGTATTGGACTCGAAGCCATCCAGTTATTTTCTAGTGCATTCATCGGTTTGCAGAAACTAAATCGTTACTTTTAATCGCTAGCCAAAATTTTAGCTAGTTTCGAAAGTAACGATTAAGTTAAAAAAAATAACCCGAATTTTTAACGATTAATTTTAATCGTTAATCCCGAGTCTACTTCTACCAAACATATTGTTGAAGGATCAGTTCACATAGTACCAACAAACAAACTTCTTTGCTGTTCCTACTTAAACAGAAGTGTGGTACCTGGAACTATACTTTTTTTTTTTTTTTTCAGTGTAGAATAAGGCTATTGTGACTCCATACGTCTGTGATTTGCCAAGGAAAGTGAGAGTTAAATCATCCAATCACAGACGATGTAGCAGAGCTGCATATGTGCACATGACGCATTGAAACCAAATGTTGCAATAATCGTTTCGCCATAATATCATGGCTCCACTCATTATCTCCAACCATGATCATGTTGCACTGACATGCCTGATGGAATCAGTCAATAAGAATGTGTTGCTAGTACCGACGTCGTGTTACTGGAGGAGTGATTCCTCTACTCTTGCACGCTACTGGCTAGACGTATAAATGTTCAGTGTACCTACTAGTATAATAGTTCCACAAACAAATCAAAGTTGTGTATTAGTCACTCATTGGCACCGCTTTTCATCTAATTTAACAATTACAGTAAATGTCAAACAATTAAATTTAAAAGCTACTAGTAACACTTAAATCGAAAATAAAGGAAAAACACACAAAACAATTCATAGAGGCAGTAATTTTTTGTGAAAACATTTTTGCAACCATTTGGTTTAATCCTTTATGTGCACAACTGCAGCCGTACTTCATGATCAGTGATTGGATGTTTTGAACTCTCAATGTCTTGAGGTTACATTAGCAAATCACAGACGTGTAGTGACGCAGTAACCTTGTTTTGATTGGTACAGTCAGCTGAGCGACACCTCTGCACTAATACATTCTGCCAATTACCACGAAGCAGATCTACAGATGTTCATGTAAGGTATTCAAACAAAGTGGTGCAAAAACGCTTCTTGCAAAGCTTCCGGACCCTAAATATACAGAGTGTTCAGAAACAAACACACAATAAGCACACCATGCGAATCCTGGGCTAAATTGGAGACGAATATGTTCGTAGCAAAACGTTCTATGATGACATTTTACACGCATAATGTGACAACATAGCACTGTACGTAGTCCCCTCTTGCGCTCCACAGATATTTTACTTATCTCACTACTACTGTTCTGACCTGCATATTATGGGTGTAGGTTCAAATACCGAGCAGTCCAAACATGATTCTATGCTTACTTGACGTAACATACATTAAATAATACCTGGTCGTGGAGCGCAAGAGCGGATTATCTCCGTACAGTGTTGCCGAATTGCGCACGTAAAATGTCGTCGTACAACATTTTGCCACTTATATTTCCGTCTCCAGTATTGCCCAGGATTAGTGTGGTGAACGTAATATACGTTTATTTCTGGTCATACTGTATATTGACTTAAAACCAAATTAACGACGCTCATTGAAATTCTGTCCAACAATATTGGTAGATGAAAATAATTTTGCACAACTTGCTTCAAAGCCTAACGTGCACAACTGCACCTCTGGTTCACGGTTATTGGCATAATGTGTAAGTACAGAGGCGTCCATCAACTGACTGTACCAATTAGAATAAGGTTACTTGCAACAACACACGCCTATGATTTGCAGGTAGAACTCCGAGACGCTGAGAGTTAAAAACATCCCACCACTGTCATCCTGTAGTGTTTGAGTAAAGTGGCGAAAAACGAGTTAAGTACAGGAGCACAATATACATGTTAATTTCTACGTCTGCGTAAAATGATATAGCTCTAATTGTTAAGAGAATGGAAGAAAGTATCACATTTGTATGTTGGTATATTCATTTATACTCAACATTTCTTAAATCAGTGACCCTAAATATTGGAAGTGGTGTGCACGGACCTAAACAACAGATCCAGTAACAAATGGCGTCCTTTATGAATGCGAGATTTGTCTCTCTGGACACAAGTTTATAAACGAATACATTTGTATGTTCAGCTTTAAAGTTGTCCATATAATCGGTTCTTGGGAGAAGAAATGCATAAAATTCATTTTTGTTTTATGATTAGTCTAGTTTTTACCTGACCTGAGTAACTAATTTGAGAACTTGAATAAACTATAAATTGTATTCAAAAAACTTAAAATCAATCGGGACGTTTACCTCAAACATACTGAACTCAGTAAATTGTTAAAAAAAAATATCTGTTCTTACGCTACTGGAGTAGCAGTAAACGGGTGACTGAATTGTTGCCCTTTAGAAGGGTAATCCTTCAGGATTTTTCTGGCAGTGTTGAATTTGGATGGCTATCTGAATTGTGCTTTAAAGAGGCAACGTATCTTACTTAATGGGTATGGAAACGTAAGATGGCGAGCGAACCACTGGTATACCTAATTGTCGATAAAATCATCGTAATTCGATAGAATTTTTTTGCCGAGTAGATATTATATTAGCGTTTATTTGTACAGCACTAGGCGGTAGTATGCTTTACTTTCGAGTAAAAAATTAAAAAAAGTATTTAGAAAAATAAAGGATTGAAACCACAAAATCCATAAAAATGGAAAACAGTAGTATATTTTATAATTTTATTACGATAATATCAAAGACTCTATAATAACAGAAATTAAAAAATATTTGCGTTTTGATTTTAAAATAATTTTAACATCCGTAACGTAAACCACTCGCGCAGAGGTTTTCGGAGTGTCAAAATTTTTTAAAATCAAAAGTTGAATAATTTTGAAATTCTGTTATTATATAGTCCTGGATATTATCGTACTAAAAATTATAGCAAATTACAGTTTTCCATTTTCATGAATTGTGTGGTTTCAATCCCGTATTTTTCTAAACACAGTTTTAATTTTTATTTACTAAAAAACAAAGCATACTACCTTAAATAAACGCTAATAGAATATCTACTCAGCTAAAAAATTCCATCGAATTATAATGATTAGTTTAGATTTCATCAACGATTGAGTGTTTCAGTCATTAGCTTGACGTCTTACATTTCCATATACCCCTTAACCTAACAGTCCTGAAGGTCTGCCAATCCAAGGGACGACCATTCACGATTGTTAAAGCACAAAAACAAACGTGTTTTCAGAAATCAAAATGGCTGCCATTCTAGTCGCTTTTGCCAGATAAAACATTACGGGCTTCCTTTCAAGCAGCAACAATTCAAACCTCCGCCCCCCCCCCCTCGATTTCCCAAGTAAACAGCAGTATTTCACATCACCATTATAATTTCTTTTGCTGACGGCAAATTCTGCACAATATGTTGCAGATTTCTCGAGTTTTTGTTCAGTTTGGGTGCAGTTTACGGCTGAACGGAGATAACAAACTGTAACATCATGTCAGTACACAGATAACACTGCTATCAACCATCTTGCTTACACTGATGCAACTGACTTCCCCGAACTGAGTTTGTTGACACGTTCCACACACATCTACCTTAGGCCTATATTCGCGTTGTTTCGTAACACGGTAATTTGATAAAGACTGATAAAACCTCCTAAAAATGTGCTAGTTTTTACATTTCACGCTCAACTGGCATATTTGAAAAGCATTTATAGTCACCTATAGGCGTATAAAGAATGTGAACATTTTTCATTTGAATTTATTCGAAAACATGAAAAAACACAACTAGTGCATGAACACTTACGTATAGGTGGTTCTACATAAAGATAATACGTTTGACAACTAATTTTCCAGATTAGCAGTTAAAATATATAGACGATTGTGACCTCAGGAATTAACATTTGACTACAGTACGTTAAAATCTAACCACTTACATTGTTACTCAGGTGATTTGTTTTATTAAAAACCGACAGGAAACTGCGAATTATCGTAACGGAAAATAGTAAATACAGTTTCAAAACTGCTCACGTTATCCTAAATCACCTATAGAAACTTAAATACTTAAGTTTCGTCATTTCAGGAACACAATACTACGGACAAATTTAAGAGCTCTAAATAAATTAAAATTAAAAAATGCATACATCTTAATTTCCAATAAACTATCCAAAACATCACTCGTGCAGAGGTTTAAAGATATTAAAATTATTTTAAAATAAAAAGGCGAGTATTTTTTTAAATAAATAATTATAGAGCTCTGTATATAATTATATTTATGATAGTAAAAGTTAACCATTCTTACAGACTTTTGGTTTCATGCCCAAATTTATTAAAAAGCATTTCTAGCTTGAAACTTTAAAACAGAGCATAATACTGACTGATGGTGTTTTAAGTAGATGTCTGCTAATAAAATATTTATTCGGCATAAAATGTCCTATCGAGTTGGGAAAGTTCAAATGTTGTCCTGGATGGAGTATTCCAGTAATTTGCTCGACAGCCTAACTATTCATTCGCTTAAGGCGGCCGCCTTGTGAAGGGTATGTTCGTGTGTGAGGCGACAATCGATGCGGCTCTACGAGCGACGTCGGCCGGCACACGTATTGTGATATCGCCTTTATGGCCAGAGTCGTAACGCGCGCGCAGTGGTCCAGCCGTAACGTTTTTACTGTGGTCTTTAAGAGGTAAGTCTATAATATTATTGAGCTCGTCACTGTAGCAAAGTCACATGTAGACCTCAATTTTGAACAAAACCGTTACATATATCTCGAAAAACAACCGCGTGAAAAAGCCGATTTTAGCCAAGTTTGAGGGCTTTAAAATAATACTTGCAGTGTGCGTGATGTCTTGAAAGTCACATTCACAAGTAGTGTGAAGTGTGTTTTCTTTACATAGATAAGCATCGTGGACGCACGTTTACTGGCCTCTGAGAAAAAACGGAACTCCGAACACGCTGCACGCCCAGGCGGAAGCAAGGGTAACTATTTACACGATATTTTTAATTAGAAGTGGCTAGTCACTTGTCAAACCCACATACATGCTACCAATGATTTTTTATCCATCTCGGCATGCCTCATGTTGATATAGGATCTTTTAGCCTGCTTTTAACGTTCTGAAAACTGTCACCAACAATACTTCAATTTTCGTTATCAAAAATGCACAAAAAATGCTCAGTTAAAGCAGTATTAAAAAAAAAGCCGTTTTTAACCATTTTTAGGATTCACAAAGTCATTTGTCTAATAGTTTTAATACCTACATTAGCATAATTTGAGGCGTGTTCTTATCGCAGATAAACGTATTCAGAATAGATTTTGACAGTTTCACGTGAAAATATAACAGGAATGAGACACTGCAATACAGACCAGTACAAAGTATTTTTTTAATCACTCGCCAAAATCTGTTCTCCCATTTCACGCCAAATAATATTGTGGAAAGAAAATGATTGTTACCTATTTCTCGCTGTCTCGAAATATAGTATATTTGTGGCGACACCAGAACGTGTGTGTGTGTGAACAAGCCGTGAGAGAGCAGTACACGTCGGTAAGGAAGTGTCCCGTGTGACAGTTGGCCCTACTGGCCCTACTGGTGTGAACCAGGCCGTGTGTTGTCTACAGCCCGGTTCACACCTTCACATAGAACATTCTGAAGGCGTTTACGAAAGCTCTCGACCTGCAGCAGGGTATACTATCTCACAGTCACGTGACCAGGTTTTGTTGATCACCAGGATCTTGATCACGGTCGTAGAAGAACAGGTCTGGACACTCGCCTATCTAACAATGTATTTTGCTTGACCCCCTTGTTGTTTGGCTGCAGTTCGTCAAGTTACCGAGAATGTCGTACTTTTTGGCGCTGTTTTCCGGGCGGTCGGACTCAAACTCCGTCCACTTTTTTCCATTGTTAAATTTATAAAGTAAATAAAGATTGCTGGAGCCATTTAAAAAATTTGTGAGGGAAAAAGGTATTTCATAAATTGATAAAAAATACGTTTTGATAAATTGTTTCTCATAGCGGAAAGGAAGTGGGCGGAGTTTAGTCCGACCGCCGCAACATCAGCGCCAATAAAACACAATATTCTCGGTAACTTGGTGAACTACAGCCAAACAACAAGGGGGTCAAGTTTCCAGGCGAGTGTCCAGACCTGTTCTTCTACGACCGTGATCTTGATTAACACCGTTAACTTAGGGTTTCAAGAT
Source organism: Medauroidea extradentata (assembly GCA_003012365.1). Lineage (NCBI taxonomy): Eukaryota > Metazoa > Arthropoda > Insecta > Phasmatodea > Phasmatidae > Medauroidea > Medauroidea extradentata. Next base: position 37,731 of record PNEQ01050042.1, read on the forward strand.
GGTGGAAATAAAAAAGAATAGTAAACATGCGTGTGTTATACCCGTTAAATATTTTACTAAATACGACGTACGCAGTGCAAGATTTTTTATTAATTTTTAAATATAAATCTCCTGGTGTACTTGTTTCTTCGATGTTTTGAACACGGAGCGTTCCGTTTAACTTGGTTACGATTTAGGTTATGTATTTGGATAATTTTTTTTTTTTTTTCGCAAAGTGGCGACTATTGTTTGCTAACCGCTACTTACCGTGCTTGATGGAGTGAGAGATATTTTGGTCAGCGCTTAACATCGAGGTCTTTAGTGCTAGTGATGGGTGACATGAGGTGAGTATGGAGTAGTGGCGGAATGGAAGGGAGGTGAAAACGGGAGATCCTCTAAAAAACCCGGCCACCGACAGCATCGTTCGGCACGATTCCCATATGCGAAAATCCGGTAATCGAAACCGGATCGCCTAGGTGGGAGGCTAATGGTCTGGCCATTCGGCCACCGCGGACTCCCTGCTTTAAACTGACATTAACCTAACCTTTTGTAAGTTTTCGAAAACGTCTTCAGTCTGCTCGATCTGGTAAACACTTGTCTACAGAATAGTTACGTGTACAGAAGAGAAATGCCGTGGCCATGTCTTTGATTGGTCAAGAACCTTGTGTCTGATTGGTTACAGCGAACTGTGAGACGTCCACTTATTATACATATATCATTCTACAGTTGCTGACTGGCTAAATATTTCCCGTCGTAGTGCTGGGAAAAGTCGCCACTTTGTTGACTCATACGGCTCAAGTTCGCCTCACACATGGTATGTAGTGTCGTTTCTGCATTGTTAGGTTTTCTGTAAATATGGCTAGTTTTACGTACGTCACAGGTCTTAAAGTAAACGTATAGTAGCCATATTGTTGGGTTTTAAAAATGCCAGATTTTAAAAAAAAGTCAATGCAACAAGTTTTAGGATTTAAGTTCAAAGAAGTATTCTGTGCTCTAGTTTTAATCAGTTATAATTTTTTTGACAATAAATATACTATTACTCGTCAATAAAATTATTTTTTACTAAGAAAGGATTAACTCGACTTTTATTTGATCAGTAGATAGCTATCGAACTCTATATATATGTTCAGGATTTTAAAATGGTGTGAATTCAAAACACACTTGAAAATTTACTAAACCATTATTAAATGGCGGCATATACAATGTAACATTACATTATTATGTGTTTAAAGAATGTCTGCAGTATTAAAAATATCTTGTTAAAACATTACACGTATGTATCATATGAAAATATGTATTCACCGCCAAATTAAAATAAAATGCAGTTCTCAACCTTTTGCAGCTCACTTAACCAATTTTCAATAATTACACAAAATTAGATTATTAGTATTAGTGTAGCATTTATATTCTGTAAGCCTTGCACTGTTGTCTGGTTTGGTTGTGTTGAAGGATTGACATATATTTGCTTCAGTTCACGTATAACGTTGCTAACACAAGTTTACACTGGTCTCCATCAAGCATGGTTTGTTCAGAGTTGAACGAATTAAACGAACTAGTCAACTTGTTAACTTCTAGAAAGCGAGTAAACTTCGATCGAGTCGTTTTTCAAACAAGCGTAGCAGGGAAGTAGCGACATGGGCGCACCCCAGGAGGGTGGCACTTGGGACCAAAAGGGGCCACATTTTAAAAATGTTCATATCAATTTATGTTTGTACTAGTAGTACATGTACAGGACATAAGTAATGAGATGTTATTACAAGGAAAGTGTATTCACTATGTAATATATAATAGCTTTGTTGAGATCCGCCTGTCAGTAAGAGTTTGCGCAGAATTGGTTATTTATTTGAACGTGTGACCTCCCCAAGACAAAATCCTGGTTTCGTGTATACCAGGTTGGGGACCTGACTATGTAAACTGCTTATATAACACCATTTTTCATCTTTAAATCCAAATTTTCCAGGAAGTTGACCCCCGGACTCTCCGCTTTTTTTTTTTTTTTTTTTTTTTTTAATGGGAGAGAAATCGGTATTGCTTTATAAGATTTCTATGTTTGGAACCTTCCTCCTCCCACACAACTCAATTTTGGGAGCAAACATTTTACCATAACCGAGGTAATGGCTCTGTACTTACTTGCAACAAAGTATTTTAATTTCCATATCAACACTAAAATGGATTTTCTTATTAGCTGATCAATTTACAGAAAACATTTTAAAATATGTAAACCTAAGCAGGAACACAACCATTTGAATTCCCAAGATTGTTCCTAATAATTGAGATTCTAATTTTCATCTTAAAGTAGGTGCAATGGTCACCATCTTGGATAATAAAGTTTTGCTTTCATGAAATGACTTTAAATTATATGTTATACTACTAAAATAAAGAACACTTACAATTATTGTATGTAGACACCTAGGGAATAAAAAAGGGAGGGAAATTTACCCTTGCCTCCCCCTGTTGTTGCACTGCTGCAATTAACGAATGAATACTGTTAAACTAGTAATGTTACCGATTCTTTATCATAATACATATATAATATCTTCCAAATATATACTCCACAAAAATGGCGCGAGAAAATATATTCCTTTAAAATCCTTATCTCAAAATTGTTTAAACCCGTTTTACGTTGTATTATTTGAGAGAGTTATGTTTAAATTATATTTGAGGAAAAGTGATCTATTTTAACACTGATTATTATATAAATCTCCATGGCCGTAAACTAGATACGCGGAGTGCTTGACCGGGTTGATTGTGTTGTAAACGGCGTAAGTGGAAGGAACAACAGGGCAGGCGACTGGATATCCAACCACGAATTAAGTTGCGGGGAAAGAAGTTGCAGGAAACAACCCGAGCAGCTCATCCTGGGAACAAGTAGTTGTGTTGAGTAATGTGGTGTAACACTGTGCTGTAACACTTCCACGCTGCCTTCTCGCGATCTGCCACACGCGATAACGACCTTATCAGTCGCGGCATCGGCCGTCCGAAAACAGTGAAGCGGAAAAAAGTCAGTAACTCGTGCATGTTCTTTTTGTAACCGGAGTTACGGAACAGATGAGAATGTTCCCGGGAGAATTTGGCCGGAAACAGCAAAACTTTTATCTTCAACTTATGCTCTAATCACAAGGGCACGACTGACGCGACGAGAATGTCATGACACGAATAAGAAAATATGTCTTCCAATCAGCACTGAGGTTTCTGTGAGGTCAGCACGACAAAAATGGTGGACGCGATGCCAATTCCGAATAGGAAATATTTTTGTTTAATTGTATTTAATTCGCGTAGTGGACGAGACAAAGCTGAAAAACGGAGTTAAATTTAGTTTCGAAATGTTTGTGAAACTGGTGTGTTGGTAGTGAATTTCATCTATTTATTTTACAAAAGATTTTTGTTTGTTACTAAGCAAATCATGACAATTTTAAGCAAACGTGTAATCGTGACATTATTTTCACATTTCGGAATGCCGGTGGATATTTCAAATGTATTACAAATAAACGAAAAGGAGGGGGAGAAGAATGTATATATTATGTTAACATCTACAGCTGCCGTAGTAGATGTTAGTAATGTTGCATGGTGTGTCTCTGAGAGCCAGGTGGTTGGATGGAAGCAATGTCGAAACACCTTATGGACTCGCCCATGATTCACAAACCGGATGGCTACGTGATGGGAGTCACGCCGAGCTACGTCATATAGACCTGTGTCAACTGCACCTTAATTATACGAGTCCGGCCTACGAGGCTCAAATCACTTCCGCAGCATGATTTAATGTATATTTTTAGACCCTAGTAATGAAGTTATTCCCCGGCTGTTTCGCAGAGTATATAAGCCCCGAATCAACAGATTTCGAGAGAGTTCGCTATTCGTCGTGCTATAGGAAGGTGTTATGCTTGTGGAGAGACACTGGTGAAGACATCTTGGTGACGTCAGAGTCTACTGTGAGGCTACAGGCTCATACCTTCGAAGCAGTATCGGGCGGAACAAGAGGACTAGTGCTGCGGGTCGTCGGACAATAAGGAGGTGTGCGACAGGAGTCGAACCGAAGATCTCAGAAGTAAAGACAGTGGTGCACTCGGGTGCTGTGCAGCACATGGTGAGCCATCTTCGGACTGTTAAGGTTGTACATTGTCACTATTTGAAAGATTGTTGCTTGGATGTATAACATTTATTATAATTTGTAGACTTTAATTAATTGATGATAGACATTTTTGTGCTATAATTGTCGATGTTGATTAACGTTTCTGTGACAGTAGAAGTTGCGTGGATAGTTAACGGTGTTGAGAAAGTTATAGTTTATTGTTGTTTTGTGTATTTTTGTAAGATTTGTGCGCTAGTAAATCAATAACTTAATTCAAATCTTTTATTTATGATTATGAGAACTCTATCCAAAAGAGCTCAGAGAATTGCCCACATGTAAGTTTTGGCTAAACTTGTATCAGTAAGCTATGTAGAGGCAAGTAAGTATTTACACTTAATACTTTTATAGCATCTGTCATGCGGCAGACGAAGTAGTGTCAGAACAAACGGGAACGTGTTCCAGCATAAGGCAGTAGTTCCTTAGCTCGGTGAGTTCTACATATAAGCATTTACGTCAGTTATAGTTCCTCTGGAATCTTATCACTCCACTTGGCGTAACTTTGACAAAAGGATAAGCAACCCGTTTATCTATTTATCTCTGTTTTAACGTGTTTAAGTTTAGGTCAATTGATACTTTAAAAACAAATTGAAGCCGACAAAAATCGACGGATTCGTATTTAAGTTGTAAATATTTCCCGACGGAAGACTGTAAAAGGTAAAAGGTAGTGTCATAGAAAGACATGTGGGGTACATTTTACTTTGGTAATATAACTGTGTCACGTAATCAGAACACATCTTGTACGA
>PNEQ01050042.1:42681-63589 GCA_003012365.1 Medauroidea extradentata
TATATATATATATATATATATATATATATATATATATATATATATATATATATATATATATATATATAGCGTTACTATTACGCCTAAACGAGAGAAGATATAAAAAAATTGGCAGTTTTTATTTAAATTCGTTTTCTGCATGTTGGCAAAATGTTTTCAATGCAGTAAATACCATGGTTTTAGCTAATTATGTAATTAACGAAATTCTGGTTGACTTTTTACTCCAAACCGTTCACAGTAAAACAATTATTTAAAGTTTTTTTTGGAAACCTCTTTCCAAAAAAAAAATTTGAAACAGTACAAAAAAATATTTTTTAAATTTGCAAAAAAACTTGTTATTTCACAAATTTCTTTGTATATTTACAAACATTTCTGTAAATTTATAAGCACATTTTGTATATTTACATCTAATATCTGGTTCATTTTACAACAATTGTTTGTAGTGCTACAATTTTTTTAAAAACTAGTTTTCAATTTTTTTTGTAAAAGTACGATATGTTTTGTAAAATGTGACAGGTCTCCTAGGTTTATTCAGTTTCAAATCGTAAAATTTTGTTCATAAACATTTATTTCACTAGTTCCCAAATAAATGGTGTTTGCAATATTTGTAATCACTTTATAAGGTTTATGACATCGTAATTTTATTACCTTACTGATAATGTTCTGATATTAGGTTACAAGATTTTCTTTCTAAACGTACAATTTTTTTTTCTATGTATAATTTTATGTTTAAAAAAATTAACTATCGTGGCAAAATTTTTTTTTAACAAAACTGCCAAACAGATGTTTTATCTCTCTCTAATTTAAGCATAACTAAATTAGCTATCGCAAAAATACTAGAAGCAAGAGAGCATGGCCTTGAATCTGTTTACTGAAGTGCATTTCGATAAACATTACTTTTTTCCGTCTGGTGCGTACACACATAAATCAGAATGTTTTGCAACCCGTGAGCAGGGCACACACAGCTGTATATGTGTTAGTTGCATGCATTTTCCAAATGCAGTCCACATACCAACTCACCAACCTTTCACCACAACCTGATGAATGGCATAGGAAAGCATACGCTACGCGTTACGAGCAGATGTACAGATACAGACATTCAATCACAGACACACACACACATATATATATATATATATATATATATATATATATATATATATATATATATATATATATATATATAAACACACAAACACATCACACATGTTTAAATGTGACCGGTGGCAGCCAATCAATTATTTTATGATTTAGTCCAAAAATTATCAACTCGAAGACATTGGTATGATAAGAATTCCTTCCCAAAAATATTAACATTCTCTATTATTTGAATAACGACGCATTTTTTTTTTTTTACTTGCCGATTTGAAGAAACTAAACCACGAACTGAAACTAACACAGTCCTAGCAATAAAAGTCATAACGTACGCTATCTGTTAACAATTCTAATATCGTCAATTAAATAGTTGTGTGACTTTTGAAATTTGTGGAAATAACGAAAATATATATTTTAACAATTTTATTTAAATTCCAAATCTTCTACATTAGTTATGTTATAACTGTTAACCTATATACGTTTATTCTCGCTTATGAGCATCGCATTGCTGCTAGTTTTTACTATGGCTGCGTATACAAAACAGTAAAATGTTTTCTCTAATTGTATGGGTGAGATGAAAAAGGAAAACTTTCCATATTTTACGGAACATAAACTGGTACAGCCAAGTTGTACTTTGTATGTAGCTTCATTGATTGAAATAAAGAAAGAATGGCTTCTATTAATACTTACACCATTACAGGACTTTGTATTTTTATGTTTTATGTAAAAGGAAATCATTCCATTCTCGACCACAGTGTTATGGCATGATTGGCTATTCGCCGCGAGAGTCGCTGCATGTAGTGTTTCTTTTGTTTGTATAGTCTACAGTGTTGTGAATGTACAACATGCGGCATCGTAAATGTGTATAGTACAGTGTAGGTATTATGTACTACTATAGTAATTAACATCATTTGTATTATGAACCCATATCTCTCTCAATTATTGTTTCATCAAGTTTCAGAATGCTCTCGACTCAATGCGATTAAAAAAGGAGAACATTAATTCATTTTTAATTGCAAATAACTTTCAGTCCTTAAAATGTGTTGTGGTTTCCAGTTATTGTTTTTTTTTCTATTAAATCCTTAAAACAAATGTCTAACTGTAAGTTTTCCCATTCAACATACTGTTTAGTGTCAAAACATTTTTTCCTGTTTACCGAAAGTTGGCCAAAGTGGAATCTTTACATTAATTTTTATCACCCATTCAATAATAACATGCTACAAATATTTCTTTATACGAAAATGTCGAATTAAAATCAACACTCTTAACTGCATTCGGACCTTTTAATTTCGATAGTGACAGTTTAAAAAGTATTACTTAGGAAAGTAAATTGCTTGTGCCTACAGTGGTAAGTAAATATCGCTTGGGGAAGTTACCCGCGGGCCAAGGCATCGTACCAGGATGCAGAATCCTCGGAGGATGACACATGAGGCCCTGCGATAGAGAAATGTGGGAATGAGGGGGAAACGGGAGATCCCCGAGAAAACACGCCTACCAACGATATCGTTAGGCATGATTCTCGCATGCGAAAACACGGGCAGAGAAAACAGTTTTGTGGTACTCAGAAAATATTTTGTCAACTTAGACCTCACCAAATTATTTTGTAGTGGTTACAAAATTTTTTTGTAGTCGCTGCAAAACTTTATTGGTTGTAGAAGAACAATTTTGTGGTCACCACAAAAAAATTGGTAAGATTCATAATGACAAAATATTTTGTAGTGATCAATAAACTTTTTTTTTTTTTTTCAGTGTGGTGACCGATTCCGTCGGGAGTGGAGTCCAGATCACCTTGGTGGGATGCGAGCAGTTTAACCACTGGGCCACCGCGGGTTTGTACCTACAGTTTACAGACACGGGAAAACGACACTGCGTACCCTGAGCTGTTTGCTGTATTTCACAAATGTCTGCGTACTTGTGCACATACGAGCTGCTCGTTGGCTTTCAGCTGAACCAGTAATTTTCATTCGTTCTCGCCTATACATCCGGGCATCCATCTTCCCGTGATATATGAGAGTCAATTTCGTGGATTCATCAGGCAGCAGCATATATTTCTCAGTACAAACATGCGCTGTCCAAGCTCCATTATATATTGGCTTTAACTGTACAAGCAGGTAGCATGTAATAACTGTACTAATAATTTACTACTGGCTTGCAGTAGTCAAAGGCGTGTCATAACATCCGTCAGCTAATCATAACCGCGTCGTTAAAGTATACGTTTATGGTGTTCAACCTAACCTAGAATATATGTGCAAGATTGTAGCACCTTTATACATGGAGTCTAGAAATCACTGGAAGATTATTCCTTTATTCAAGTCACAGCCGCTTGTCTCTACCTCTACTTGTCAGTCAGAGGTGCATTGGTGCAAACTCAAAGACCTTGTAGTGGGGTAGATGTTAATGTCAGGGATTCTATTTACGCCGAATTTGCAAGTAGTTGTGACGTGCTCTCGGCTATTATTTTCTCTGCTGTTCATGTGTGTGTGAATAAATTACAAGTCGACCAGTTATGTTTCAACCGGGTACCAAGTCCGTAAGCCCATGCTCTTTACTTTATAATTTTTTTTTAGCGATATTAATTTTTTACGCCTAAACGAGAGCAGTTATAAAAATATGGCTGGCAGTTTTGTTTAAAACCGTCTTCTCTATATTGGCTGATTTTTTAATGGCAGTACGAAAACCTCGTTAATTGACTTTTTAGCTGAAACCGTATAATTTCTTGTCTTGAAAAAATAATGTGTCACGGCAAAAACTAATTTAAACAAAATTGTCAAACGGTTTTTTGATATCTGCTCTCGCTTAGGTTTAAAAATTAACTATCGCGAAAACATTAGAAACTAACGTCCTCGCCTGAAACGACCGATATTATGCAAAGTTTGTTGGCTCGATCTTGATCTTGCACTATGATTACACGCTCGTTAGTCTCAGCAATATGTAAGATAAGTTGTCTCGAATATTATGATGACGTAGTCAGGGATCTGCCATCTTGACTTGTGACCTTTCTACAACACTTCTAAATAACTTGTCCGAACCAAGAAACGCGTGGGCGTCGTGACGCTCAAACTGAAGTCGCCTGGTCCGTCGTTCCTCGCGTCCCAACCACTTCCGTCAAAGTCGTTAAAAACTTGCTAGCGTTGCTTCTGTCTGGAGCCAAAACCCCCACCGTTTGATCAGCAGGCTTTGGTCCAGTTGGGCCAATCAGAAGACAGCTTCCGAAAGATATCTCCGCCCCTCGAGGATAGTAACTTCATGCGATTGCCATATTTATTACAAGTTGATTCAATTTAATTTTGTTACACTTAGACAAGTACCCTACATATTTTCCTAAAATGTATCATTCTAATAATTATTACTATTTAACATTTGTGTCTTCCCTCTCGTCCGGCAACTTGTGGGGTTTCGTAAGTTTTGGTTTGTTCGGGGGGGCGTGGGGCGAGATGGCCAGGATGCTTGTCCAAGTGCATCTGCCACCTCCACAGAGACAAAATATATACATTTCTGTTTTGTCTAAATAATATCTTGTACACTGATGCTGGCTCTATGGCAGTGGTTTCATTGATGACGAGACTGATTTATTTTTATAACTGTATTTTTTCTTAATTTTTGCTATATTGATGGCTGTTACTCTGATTAATTAGGGTAGCGACAAAACGGCGCGTCACATATATGTTTTTTTTTTTTAAATCCTGAAATATAATAGGTATCGCAAAACAAATACAGCGATGTCCATAAAGTCGTATTGAATATACCGCTTAAATTTTTCAGAGCAAAGAAAAATGTAATAATTTTGGCTTTTTGTCGATTCATACAAAAAAAATTCTTTCAGGCGATAACTCTCAAAATCGTCTGATTTTCATGCTTTGAAGGAAAATATAGGTACATTGTAAATACAATTTTGAGCTCATCTCTTTCGGTAAGTAAGTGTTCTACGAAAAATTTACGAGTTATTTGTAGCTTTTTTTTTCGTTTGGGACACGGAAACAGGAAAAGGCGTTATGTTGACTCCAATACGAGCATTAAACACAACTTCGCCTCTAAGTGCAGAGTATTAAACTAGCGTGCAGTGTTTTCGTAGGCAGTGTTTTTTATTGGGGCTTCAAGTGGTGACCCTTTATTTCAATTTTGGAAAATATGTGTTAAGTTCGAACGCGAGGCTCTATCATTTTGATTTACGATTACGGCTAGTGTTTTTATAGCTGCGGTAATGTCATAAAGACATTGTCACCACTTTCGAGGAGCTGGCAGCAGTGATGTTAAGAAGCGGACTGTATTTTTAAAACAATAGAGACACAGTTCGAAAGGTTTCTTCTTTTCGTAGATAAACACATTGGAAACACTTGTAATAGTTTTGTATTTAAAAAAATCATTTTCGTATCACGCTACATCACAACTCACGTGCCAGGTCCATTTAATAGGGTGACAGAATGACTATAACAAAACATTTTTTTTTACAATATACAACACAAGATATTACGTTAATTATTACAAATAAAAACGTGCCAAGTTTCTCATCTGGAAATATTCTTCCAGGAAATTAATGCCAAATACTTTTTTTTAAAGTACTTATGTTTATATTTATTCACTGAGGAGTTATTAATTTTAACATTGATTCTCCAGTTTAAACTGCAGCATTGTCGGTAGTGCAGTTCCCTTAATGATTTATCCGTTTCCAATATAATTCGGCCAATTCGGGAAAGTAAGCAGTCGAAGAAATCGTAAAAGCATCGAAGAAGATAGGTAGCTTGTTAAGTATGACTACATGTTTGATTTCAACAAGGTCGTTTCAGGTGCCATAAGAGGCTTAGACTAGAAGTGGATAGGTGAAGCGAACATTGCATTATTGCACGTACAGGCAGTTCTCTGCATTCATAGACATAATGTCTTCTTGGAGAAATGTTCGAAAGTAGAATGTATGTGAAAGCTGAATGATACGCCTGCATGTTGTTCAAAGGGTTCTGTTCAAAAAAAAAATCTCACAGTCCTTCAATAACTACAAATTATAATGGAAAGGCTCTTTTATGTTACTGAGTGGCATGTAGGTTTATTCCATTCATAGTTATTTGATACATACATAATAAATAATATATGAAACTTGCTGCGTAACACTAAAATGGAGGTAAATATCAAGAAAATCAAGTATAATTGGTAGTGTTGGCTTGCTGGAATTTCGACATTATTTTGTCAGTTAGTGTATGAAAGTCTGAGCTGAATAATTTGTGTGATAGTTGAGTTATGGGTACTATATGCTGATGTATGAAAGTTTGAAACGCAGGAAAGATGAATGTATGAAAGAAGAGTACGACCTGCGTATTATGAAACCATATCAGAGCCAATTGAACAAACACAATGAGTAAAATAACGGCCTTTCAGAGTGAAATGTGAGGAATTTTCATTGTATAAACGAAAAGTGGATGAAGTTTAAAGAAAAACTGAGGATTTCTTAAGAAGTCTTCAGACCTTACTTATGATTTCCTCAAGCTGCTTATCAATCTTGGCGGCCTTTAAAAATGTTAATATGCCACGGGGTAGAATAACATTTCAATTTTGAGTCTGTTGACAATATTTTTGAGGAGGAACATTTAGCCGATATCATGGAGCGAGCGTGCTAATATTTACGGGAGAGTTTATATTAGTTAAACCTTTTTTTTATGTATAAAAAAAGCTATATCGTCTGTTAAATGCCACATTTGTTCAAACAAAATGTTTGCGAGACCATGTTATAGACAAACTTGATTACTTATTATTTTCATTTTGCATTCTGTCAGTTTTTCAGCATGGGAAACACTAAATATAAATGATCAAACCACCATCATGTTAGTTTTATTCATTATGTATTAAAAATAATGTGGATTTTCGTTACAATTACATGTCGATGCATGAAAAGATTTTTTTTTTTCACGATTGGTGTGGTAACACTTCACCATAACTGAGACATCTCAGCATTCGACACCGATCGAGGTGGTGCAGCGGTAATATGTTGTATTCGCATTCTGGAGGTCCCGGGTCCAATCCCCGACTCCAGCCATCGTGATTTCGATTTTCCTTGGTTTTCTGAAATCACTCCAGGCGAATGCTGGGATGGTTACTTAACAAAGGTCATGGCCGACTGCTCTCCCAGCTCCTGTCATTGTACCAAGTAGTGTGTCACTACATATAACGACCTCGCTGTCTACGAGACGTGAAGCCCACTAACATACCATATTTGTAGGGACCTGAAAAATTCACGTATTCTTTTGGGTACAAGCTATAATTGTAACTACTGTACTACAAGTTAGTGCTAGTTTCGCAATTAGTCCTCGACTCTTATGACAGTTCCTGGAAGTCGCCGAGCCAACAACAAAACGTAACTAAACGAAGGCCCATATCAGTGTGTCAGTGAACAGCCAATGTACAGTACATCTGCTGTCTTCTTGAGAACGCCGATATTCTTGAAGGCTAGCCTAGAGCTCAGTGAACCCGCGAATTTTTCCTGTCTCTACTTATTGGTAGAGATGGTGAAATTTCGCGAATTCAATTACCTGTATGTTAGAATGAAATATCCTATGCATACTCAAGCTCTGTCTATTCGTTCATTGTCTGTTGTTCCACTGAGTAGCAGCTGGTTGACAAATGGTCGGGACTTGAGTATGCATAGGATATTTGATTCAACATGCAGTTCTTTGAACTCGCGAAATTTCACAAACTCTACTTATTAGAATTCTGACTTATACAGTGCAAACAATAAATCTTCAAATTTAACTCAAGTGCTTTTAAGTTTCCTTAGAGGAATTTATCGCAGGACATGAAGTGATTTCGAAAAACCACGGAAAATCAAAATCAGGATGTCAGAGCCTGGTCTCGACCTTGTTTCCTCCCGAGAACAAGCGCAGTGATTGGCCACGTAACTGCTTAGCTCGGTCCACCTAAGAAGCGCGTGAACTATTGTCAGAGAGGATTCCACTAACGACTCACAGTAAACAAACGGTTTGCGTGAGACATGTTATAAAACCAGCCTCTTTGAAGTGTGGTTCCTGATGATTCGACGACGACACGTCGGCTACTGGCTCATTGCCTCGTAATAAAAGTTCTCAGTAGGCCTAATTGTCGTAAATGGGCCTCTCACCGCAGGACATATCTGTACTGGCCAGGCGGTAGATCGTTGACACAATTTGCCTCTCTGCGTGTGTCATTTTCAAGGCCAAGAATACAAAGGAGACTGTCCCCGGTTCTTTACGTATAGCTCTCTTCCTTTTGTCTTTCCCGCACTGGATGTGTGGTTTCTGTGATGAGATGAAAAGCAATTTCCTAGTAATTAGTTATATCAAGATGCCTGTGCTGACTATAGGGGACGTGATAAGAGATATCGAGAGTACATAAAATGAACGCTTCTAGGAATAATAGTGGAGTGGGGAGCGGGGCAGTTAACCCTTGGTGAGAAACAGGAGGTCGTGGATTCTCCCTCAGGATAATTTTGATTTCAAGGAGGAAAATGGGAACTGTTTAAGGTGGCCTTTTGGGTGAAGGTATTTAGAGCGTTTGAGGCCTAGACGTGCAGAGGCGGTAAAGACGAGTCAGCATGCGCATCTCGCCTCACACTAGCCTCTAGGTGCAAGTTACTGAACTGGAGTGCAGTCTTCCGACCGACAACTCGCCTCTATGAGACTTTCAATGGTGACACTATCATTATATGACGTGATATAAAGGCGTATTGCACATGTCGACATTTTTTAAAATATTCTCCAGTAAGATTCACGTATCCAAAAATAACTTTCCAATTTTTGCCTTTTTTTGTCCGCTAGAAAATATGCTGTCTTGAGTAGCAGGCAACTTGAAGTGGATATACACGTAGGTAACGTAGTTTAAATGCTATTCCTAAGCAGAAATCACTCAACTGCGATGAACAGTTTTCCAATAATATGGTAACTGCCAAAGCATTGCACACCGCTCGGCTGCCCGGGCAGAGGACTATCTTAAGCAGCTTGAATATATTGCTGGTAGGAATAATAATATTTTATTATATAGTTATTTCAATAATTTTATTTTGGGGGCAGTCCTCTTCCTAAATAATTAGGAGGGCATGTAAACCCCTCCCCCTCCTTTTGGAGGCACGTCAGCGATATGAAAGTATCGAAATATGCAAGTAAATATCACAAGAATTGTATTTTTTCTGGATTCGTTAACTGATACTCTTCAAGACAGACTGTCTCCAAATTTCCTCGCACGGATGTTTAGTATGTTGTTGTGACTGTCTGCGCTGTGAAAGCGAACCAGGCGATTCAACCAGTGAGATAGTCGGTATTATTTGCCATTGGTTGCCGCTTCAATGCACTGCAGATATGATTAGTGCACCGTGGCTGTGAACTTCAACGCAAATGAGGAGAAACTATGTAGACAAGAGAAATCGCACACTTGAGAGTTTATGTCACTTGCCTGGAGATAGTTTAATCTCAATGTATCGTGTGTAGTACATCAAGTTCCGGGTTTAGGTAACCGCCTGTTCAGGTCGCCAAGCGTGTTGCACAGCTTCGGCCGTTACCAGATTGTTCGAGAACTGCTCAGCGCTCATAAGGTATGTCTTGTTAGAAATAATATTCAAAGAACGGTACACTCGTGTATGACCATTTCAGGTCTTCCATGCATTTCTAAAGTTTACATTTACATTGTCGAAAATATATAAAGAAGAAGTATTGTGCACTGAAAGTAAAGCATTGTTTTAGGTACCACACTTCTGTTAAAAAAGGAACAACTGTCCAGATTAGTTGTCAGTGCTGTATGGATTGTTCCGACAACAATACGCTCTCAAAAACTAACAATAGATTGTTACAGGAACAATGAAGATAGTAAGGACAACCTAACTGGACTGTGGTCCCTATTCTTTCAGTGTGGTCCTTGTTAAATAAGAAAATCTTGGCGCAGAATACATTAAACTGTATCATCGTGTGTCCTTAATATTACGTCATAATATCATAGGGTTACCAACGAATGCCTAATATAGGATAGTTGTACGTGAGAAGACAGCACGGCAGGTCAGTGACTTGCTCCTAGAGGCTAGAGTGAGGCGAGATGCGCGTGTCTAGCTGTCCTTACCACTTCCGAGAACGTCTAGGCCTGGAACACGCAAAATACATTCACACAGGCTGCTACCTTAAAATAATTCCTTTATTACTTCATCATCACTGTTATATTGTAATTTTCTTAAAGTTGACTACTGATTCGACTAACGTTGTTTGAAGCTTCAAACACCGGTCGCACGCTGATCTCTATTCAACCACAGACTCTTTGAAACACGTGAAAAAATATACAGGTACCTAAAGAGCAATTAATTACTGCGTGTGGTTATAAACACTAATAAGTAGAGACATGCAAAATTCGCGTTATCATTAGGTAGCAGACTAAACTACACTTTCCTATACATAACAGAGCATAATCTGCGATTCAATTGGCCACGAACTTTTATGTGTTCTCATTTACGTGTGTTAAGTTTTTACAGAGATTGGCCTCTCTACCGTGTAGGCATTCTCCGCGGCAAGTCACGACAATATCAGTCAGCGGGAAACGTAGAACGAGTCTATAGTTATTTGGAGACTAGTTTGTTGCCAGAAAATAACGCGAATTTTGCATGTCTCTACTAATAAGTGTAGGTAAAAGTGTTTAATTTAAAGTGGTTTTCGCGTACGTAGTTGTTATACAAATTTTTGAGGTTAAGTACGGATGTTATTAATCACCTACTGATTGGCGAATAAATTTACGCAGTATTGTTGGCCAAAGCGGCTTCAGCTTTTAAATATGTCATAGTTAGGGACAGTGGCGGCTCCAGGTTGTGTTAACAGGAGGAGCCTAGTATATTTTTCTGTCCCAACTGTAAGCCCTAACCCTCTTTTTATAGCTGGGAGGGGGGTCCGGGGAGCCTCCCCCGGAAAAATTTACATTTCAAGATGCAAAATGGTGCTTTTCGAGCATTTTTCGTGCCTCAGAGCACAATATATCACTGACTAAAAATATATTTTATTATGAGGAAAGTGGGTTGCGTGAACAATTTTACAATAACTTCATAAAATATTCTTGAATATCAGAAGGAAATCGTAAGTTACACATTAGTACTTTCATTTACAAGTGGTCGATTGGGAGAGGGACACAACTTCTTGAAGGACCTTACTACTATTTAACCACCTGCATCTTGCGGTGCAAGTTAACAAACTGCAACAATTTCGTATTATCACTTGGACATTTTTTTTAAATAGCTGAAAAATATTAGCTCACAGAGATGGCCATGATAAGTTACAGAGGAAGAGCGAGATTATTCCCGAGCTAGTAATTTTAGACATAATATTGAGTAACTATATGTATTCCAAATAATCCAATACTTGTGTCTATATGGGTGAGGGTGGTAGAGTTTTGTTACAAGATGTTTTTAGAAGTTGTTGTGTGCACACTGTAAGGAAATAAATTTATGTCAAACAATATTATCATAGTCTTCAGGTCGGAAGGGGAATGCCATGTTATGAGACACTCTCATTCTTGCAGAAAGTTTCTCCTTTTTACAGGCGTCATGTGGTGTAAGCTGCAAGTTACAATAGTCAATATTAAAACGTTGAAATATTTATTTTCTTTTTATCTTTCAACCAGAAATCCCGCCCTTCAGAACAAACAGGGAGGGCCACGGCCCCTGGGCCCTCCCTGTGGAGCCGCCACTGGTTAGAGACCCTGGTTTTTCGCGAAAATAATTTTGCCCCACTTTGTTTCAGTGTCTTACATGCACATCTGTAGTTCTGCTTCGTGGTCAGTGATTGGATATTTTAACTCTCTCGAACCTTGGGATTCTACCGGCAAATCACAGTCGTGAGGTGTTGCAGAGACTTTATTGTAATTGGCTAAGACAAATGATATACGGCTCTTCACATAGATACGCTGCCAATAACCATGAAGCAGAACTGCAGATGTTCACGTAAGACACTGAAACAAAGTGGGGCAAAATTATTTTCGCGAAAAACACGGGTCACAAATCATAGTTCCGCTCCCATGTTATACATATTCAGTAAATATGTTGACAGCTCTAATGCAACTTACCGTTTATTGTTGTGCTTGTTTGACGCAAAATTGTTGGAACTAAAACGTACCTTAAATGTAGCCTACGTACATTTCAACGTATATTCTCAGAAAAGTTTTGTCTTGCTTTGCGGTCGACATTAAGCCTACCGTAAGCGGGGATGACTTTCGGACATTTTTAAAGAAATTTTAACTTCCTTAATTAGCAACTGTGAGTATATATTAATTAAAAGTCGTGTGGATATGTGATATTCGAAATTTATCGCAAGTAAATTTATTTATCCGGGGCTACCATATATGCAAAAAAAAAAAATAATTGTTTGTAATGTCCCTAAGTCACCCCCGCTTACGGTACATAATGTATAAGTTTCTTACGATACATCAGGCACTTTTAAAAATAGTCTTGTAAAAATAATGATAATTAGTGCAAAATGTTATGGAACGTATTCGTTAAATTGTTTCTGCAAGAAATCATTTTCGATTTACATTCGATAACAAACATTACGACATGAAAACCAAGTAATCAAATATCGGTGGTATAGTAGAATCTTAAGCTGTATAAAGGATTAAAACAATTATTTGTTATGAAAAGAGAAGGCAGGGGTTGGGGAATTAGTGATAATACTGGAGTCTACCACAAACAACTGGCCCGCCATTGTGTGCAGCTGTTATGTACGAGTGTTGGCTGTACACGACACCATGGAAAGGGGGGGGGGTATATTGATTATCTGTGCACGTGTAGGGTGCCCATGTAGATAGCCACGTGACTACTGTAGATACACGTGGTCAGCCACGTGGTCTGTCCTCCCCTACTGCCTGGTTCACGTTTGTATACTGACAGTATCTACTCTCTATAAACATAACTAAACCCTCCGCCCCAGAAACTCCTACCCGGTGTTTGTTATTCATGACTAGCATGCTTCTACGAATTTTTATTTTACAACAAGCATATGACAAAATATTAAAGCAAATGTTGCTATATAAACTTAGAAAATGAGAATTTATCCTCTACGCTGAAAAAATTTTAAATGTTTCGTACACGTAAGGAATACAAATTACACTTACGTGTCAGAAGAAAAATTATCGCACATATTTGTTGTAAATTTACGCAAATAATTCAGGAGAACTACCCCCCCCCCCCCCCCCCCCCCCCCACCACCCCCAAACAATTGCGGAAAATTACCTGACGGACGCACAGAAGCAATTATATACAAAATAGAGGGACATCATACTAATATTACAATACGAAAGTGTGTTTGTTGGTTTACCCTCTGTTTAGGCAACAACGGAGCAGGGGATCGACATGATTTTTTTTTTTGTATAGATATAGTTTTTGGCCCCGGCTACTTTTTATCTCGGAAAAATGCACGGTTGCTGTGGGATAGTTGTTTAGCATTTAGCACAATACAATAATTCCCTTTTCACACTAAAACGGAAACACGAATTTTGATGAACTCTGGTATTTCCTAGATCCTGAAATAACACGTAAAACATTTTCATTCCGAAAATATTAAGGAATAAAATTTAGCCGAATTTTACGCTGTAAAAAAAAGTTGAGGTAAATTTACTCTACATGTAATGGAAGCTTATTACCTCTACAAGCGAGGGAAAATTACTCAACACGTGTCAAGGAAAGTTACTCAACTCGTAATGTAATTTTTCATTGCGTTTTGGCGCAATCCCTCGTGGACAATTTGACATAACGCGCGAGCAAAACTTCCGAGTGGTTTATGTAGCGAATACACTGCCTTGCAGAAATTTCCACACATATTCGGAAATCAGATTTACCTCTCAAGGCTGATCAATATTACCATACATATGATGAGCAACATTACTAACATTTTTTACAGTGATATGGGTGCATGTTTACAAATCGATAGGAGATTATATATGAAACAATAGCGTACATACTAAACATTGATACTAAGCTCCTAATGGTTTTAGGATTTGGATATATTTCCTACATATTATCCAGCACTTATTATGCGTACTTATTACACTCACATACTACAATGCCCTGAGCTATACTGAATATTTCTATACTTATAGTTTGTATACTTAAAGCTATGTTAGTTTATGTCCGACAATTTTTCTGGCATTTGGAAATAACAAATGCAATATACATTCCTATTCTAAATATTCAAAATGATTGAATTGTAAATCTATAATACGTACGGGCAACAGCTGTTTCATTTATAACATTAAATTTACTTAGTTATAAATTATAAGACTAAATAAATGTATTGTGTAATATGTTACAGTGTTTCTTTTGTTTATCTCAACTTAACGCTTGACGTACAACATTGTATACAGTGAAGTCTAATGTCATGCTCTATAAATTTGTTCTGTAGCTTTTGTCAGTAATGCACCAACAATGGGCACAGAAATGGTGTTCTATTAACAAGAAAGTCATTATTTTTAAGAACCACGCGAGCGAAACCGGTGGTAAAATGTAGTTCCTTATATAGTAAGGTTAAATACTTGTTAATAAAGTCAAGACAATTTCGACACTTTTGTACAAACTTATTAATTTTATCATTATTCATGAAGTACATAACCTGATGACGGACATTTACGAGGGGAGTTTAAATAGAACCAATACACCTGGCAGTTGTGGATAAGTCTGACAAACACAACAACACTAATGGCATGTATGCCTATTACCAAACTACGTTAACAACTCCAACGGAACTCAAAATGCTTGACCATCGTTAAAGCTGATATTGTTGTTTCACGGTCAGTTATAATCCTTTGACGGCCACAAAATCGACCGCCAAACTTGATAACCCATCTTGATCTTGATGATCGTTAAAACATGGCATTTGAGGTTGCACTTTTCTGACAGCTCAGCTGATATGTAAACCGACCAAATATCGTGATATACCATGTCCATAGTATCAACCACGTTGCGGACTTCACAATATTGGGAAGGATCTGTACACCTAGTACACTAGGTTAGCAACAGAGACCAAACATGTGTAGTTGCCGCAATTAGTGATCAAAATGTATCACATATAACACCACAATTGAAATATTAAGATGTAATTATTTTCGGTACTAAAGTAACCTTCTCACTGTTAAACATTTCCGTAAATTCACATAAATATGTACAGAAAAGTACTGTAACTATACGGAAGTGGCTACCATAATATTTTGTTTACGGAAGTTAGTCCGTATTGCCAGTTTACGAATGTTTGACCGTAACTTTCCATAAATTGATGGTAATATGTCTCTACAAATTTAAATCATATTTAATATAGTTTCTTTAAAAAATGCTAATATTAATGCCAAATGAAAAGAAGACAAGACGAGCTAAGATAATCGAAGTGAAGCGCTGCTTTCTGGTTGTTCACACTTTGCCACGAGCGAAGAGAAGAGACGCGTATGGACAAAGGGCCGAACAATCCAGCAAGTGACTGAAGTGTTCCGAGGAGCCCACACACATATTCTAGTCTGCTTGCTTCTAGAGACATGAACTTTTCGCGAAAAAAAATTTGCCTCACTTTGTGTCAGTGACTTGTGTACACGTCTGCAGACTTGCTTCACTGTCAGAGATTGGATGTTTTGACATTCGTGTGTCGTGGGGTTTTACACGCAAATCACAGACGTGTGGTGTTACAGTAACCTTATTGTGATTGGTACAGTCAAATGAGAAACGTCACAGTTCAAAGGCACGCTGCCAATATCTATGAAGCAGCACTGCAGACGTGCACATACGGCACTGGAACAAAGTGGGGCAAAATTATTTTCGCGAAAAGTTCATGTCTCTACCTATCCTGCATTGGACTGTCACACATGTCACAACATGGAACTTATCACAGTTGAAAAATATCGCACCCTTGTTTGCGTTTCGCGCCAGCGGGTATGCACCTTTAAAGTTATTTATTTCTATAGAGGAAAACCTTTCTTTCATAATGATACTAATGAAAACCTGTAAAATCAGGATGTAAAAAACAAAAGTTGTCTCTTATAAATTTTGTCTCACACCACTGCATGGAACTCGCTTACTATCTTGCCACTGTGGTACAATGGTTAACGTGTCTGCCTACCAATCGTAAGGTCATGGGTTCGATTCCCAGCAAATTCGAGTTTCACGTAAGGTTATTGGTACGTCAAGATCTCGAGAAAACATAGCAAATAAGAGTATTTAGTATTTAAGGAAAATTTAGTGCCAATTAAAGAAGTTACATTTTTGTGAGAAAAATAGACTGTCCATAATTTTACGGAGGATTTCGATATGGAGCAAAGCTGAGTGTCCGTTGATGTGCGAAGATTTCTGGACATTTTTTTTTCTGTACTTTTCTGTAATTTCACGAAAAGTTTTTCTAACAGCGTAGTATAGGCCATTCACGTCACAGTGAACACTGCATAAAGTTTTCCTTCAGGCGTTATGCAGTCCTCTTTACTATTTTTAACATGAAAACTTCCATATGACTAAAAACCAGAGTAAACGTTTCAACACACTCAAAAGTTAACATATATTGGCCCAATAAAACATATTTATAATTAATTACAAATTCTTCTGAGTGCTCAGTTTATAGTGAACAGCCTATATCACGAATTAAAGTAGGTTTACCCTATAAAGTTAGATGGAGATGGAGCAGCGGTGGAATGCAAGGGCTCGGTAAATGCTCCCTTGATTGTGTTCCTCGAGCGCAAGAAATAGAAACCAGCTCAGGTATAGGGGCAGTGGTACATACAGCAGGTTTGTTGTATTGTCACACAGAGTGAAAGGGAGAAGAGCTTCTTGCAGAGCGTGAGAGCCGGCTTTGTCGCAGACCGGTCCGACAACCGTTACGTCGAGACATAGTGGTTATACCCGCATCCTGTTGTCCGAGCTACTATAGCGGTGCCTGCTTCACTTGCAACTGTCTGCCAACAACAGCTCGCAGTACAGAGGAGCAACCGCCTGCTGGAATACCTGCACACCTCGACACTACTCACCTACTATTCAATGCTTTATCTTCGACCGCCCTATGACTGACCGAAACTGCTGGCGCCACTACCATAGTTATAAAGAGAAGTTCGTTAATTTTATCAAAACTCGAGAGTTTAAAATATATTCTGGTTCAACTTACGTAAGTTCCTAATATTTGTACTTACAAATACATGGGGAAATAATTACCAGCACGAGTGTGCTAATGGCGCCACCAGTTTTCATTCACGTTTACGGATAATAAAGGATCTAAAGTCAGTCACAAAAGGTCAATATTTCTTAGCAGCGTCCAGGCCTCTACTTCTATGGTCTTTCTCGTGCTGTAGATTTTCGCGAGGATGAATATTAACCAAAAACAAACCTACCAGAGAACCCTCAGCGACTTCTATACTTAGTCAGATGTCAACTAGCCAACACAATGGAGCAACATCCAGTGAACAGTTAGATATAATAGCAGGGTTCGTGTACACAAGTCCAGTCGTCAGGCTGTTGAATCTTCGAATACTCCGGGGTTTTACCTTCTTCAGGCGATCACGAAAATTTAACCTGGTGTAGTTAATAGAGTTAACTTTTCTAAGTGACCAAGTTCACTCGAATGCAAGTGATTAGCCAAGTTGTAACTGAATACTTTATAACAGGCTAGCAGAAAGTTCAAAATATGCTTCAACGTTTTACTCAATATTTCAAAAGATAATTGCTATAAAATTATCTAAGCTTAGTATAGGTAGACATGGAAATTTATCGGTAATTTATATCGCGGGTAAAGTCGACTGCTTGATAGACTTGAATGTATTGTATTCATCTGCCAAGTTTTTCTGTCGTTAGGTTCCTGTTGTGACTGAACCAATGATAACCTGGTACGCTACGACTAAACGTCTTGATTCGTACGTATTTACATGAAACTGAATTAATTTTATCCTTATTAATTGAACGTATCTCCTCACTGATAGGAATTCGGCATTACTAGGTGTGCTGAAGTGTAGTTCATGCCCTATGTTATTATTCATTTATTGCCGTGCCCCCATTTGATTTGGCCAATTATAACTGCATCGCACGCCAGTAACGAACATTTGTTGTCCGCGTGTTAACAACTAAACCAATCCACATAACGGTCGTCCACTGATACAACACATACGACACTACGCTACGCTGACACAATAGACACTCGTGATTTTCACTCTCTGCCTAGAATAGTGGTGTTCAGTGTTTTAACATGATGTATGCGTTTGCTGGTGAACTTCAGTTATACGGTGAAGTTACTTAGGTTTTGTAAAGTCGGTCACCATTACTACGTACCGAGTAAAAGTTCAGTTATACGATGAAGTTACTTAGGTTTTGTAAAGTCGGTCACCATTACTACGTACCGAGTAAAAGCTGTGAAGAGTGTTCTATTTACTTAATATTTCCAACTAGTTATTGAACGCTACTTTGTAACCGTGGTTTACAATTTTATGCCATAATATGTTTAGTACGCGTAGCAGATTAAACTTTAAAGAAAAATAATATTAATATTAATGATAACAAAAGATCTTGCTAAAACGTTTTGGAACGTCAAACTTCAAATAATTAACAATATGACTAACACTATAACCAAAACTAATTAATTACGATGTTTTGTTTATTTTCTAAAAAAAATTCTGAAACGAAACTTTTGACAATTCTTAATAATGTTAAGAGTAATGAATAAACGTATTAGACCCATTTTAAAGAAATAAAAATTTTCACAAATTTGTATGGTTACCCCTTCAAGAGCCCCGTTTTCCCACCCTTCTCCATATATATATATATATATATATATATATATATATATATATATATATATATATATACACACACACATACACACACGTAGATTTTTTCCCTTCATAAAACTTCGCGGGAACACGCACAACTCACCGAAGTTTCATCGCAATCGTATGAATGGTATAGAGACGATTACGTTACAGACAGACATCAATTTTGCTGCATGTAAAGGCCTGATATTTGCGTGTGAGAATCGTGGCGGACTATGCCACTGGTCAGCGGGTTTTCTCGGGGATCTGCCCCTAATTCTGGCTCTGCTCCACTCTCACATCACGTCACCTCTACAGAGCGCAAAGACCTGTATGTTTAGACACCCGCCTACTGGGCGTGTGTTTGTGTGAGCGAGGCACGGCGTCAAGGGCGATGTTGACCGGCTCATCTGGTGCGGTATCACCTCTACCACAAGACACTGACACGACGTGCAGTGGTATCGTATATCACTCGCCTGACTGACACTTTCAGTAGTAACCTCATCTTTTTATTGACGAAAAATATTTAAGCAAAAACCAATACACCTTTATATCGTAGTTTCCCCTAGGTAGTTGAAGAAATATGATAGATTGAACACGCCATTTTGAGGGGCACCGAGATGATCTTTCTAAGTAATGTAATGTTTCAAAACTACCATTCCGACATCGTTCTAATTATTTGTTCTTTTCGTAAATGCACAAGTTAGAAACGCATTTAGAAGTTTCTTAGAAAAAAAAATAGTTCTGCTAGTACTTCATGTATATAGACAAAAATATTATCAGCTGTAGAATTAGGCATGTGCTTGAGGCTCTAAAATAATAAAATAAATAACATAGGAAGAGCACACGTAGGCAAGGCCTGATAACACACCAGTATTGATATACGCCGAACCGTAAAACATAGCATGAAACGATGCCCTTCATTGGAGGAGAGAAAGAGTGCAAAGTTCCGGGGAACGCGACCAGTATTTGAACCCGGACAGACGGTAGTGTGGAGCTAGTCATCTGATCACTGCCCCACCTAAGCCCGATTAAGTTATCAGTAAAAGCTAATATTCACATTATTATTTTAAGGTTGCCGCCTGTGTGAATATAATTTGCTTTTTATAAACCTGGAAGCTATAAGGTTACCCTAGTCTCTAGGCGCAAGTCACTAACTGTCGTGCTGTCTTCTCACCGATAACTACCCTATATGAGACATTCAGTGGTGACACTATCACTTTATTATTAGATATGATGGTATATCGCGAAAATGTTTTGTGTCAACACACTCTTTAAAACGCTGTAGTTAATTGCAACATATATTCGATTGGGTTATGTACGTCTGAAAATAATGTAGGTGTCTGCAGACCAATGACAGGCATCAAATATTACAAAAGTGGGATTCTTATTGGCTCAGTCAAATAGGACAACAGCTTCACGTACAATAACCTAATAAGTTGAACGTGCATTGAAACCCAGAAAACGGTCAAATTTTCCCGCGATAAACCATTATCTCTATTTATATTTCAATATCAAAGATAAATGTTTATTGTGCATGTCTATGCCTTTTGAAAGATTCTGCTCACATAAAATATGATCTTTGAACGATTCTTGCAATGGGTTCACTGTTAAAAAAAGTTGGGGTAAATTTTCTCTACATGTAATGGAAGCTAATTACCTCTACAAGTGAGGGAAAATTACTCGACCCGTGTCAAGGAAAGTTACTCAACTAGTAATGCAAATTTTCATTACATATTGGCGCATGCCCTCTAGGACAATTTGTCATTACGTGCGCCTTGCGGAAATTTCCACACATATTCGAAAATTAGATTTCCCTCTCAATGTTGGGGAATTTTACCGTACATATGATGAGTAACATTACTAACTTTTTTTACAGTGTTCGTATTATGAACATAACGGTTTTTTGACATACACCGGCAAGGCGATGTTGCCATATTGCAGAAAAATCCACAAAAACAATCAGTGTAGTTCCACAGTCTGTACACATGCCTGAAGACGGTAACAGATGCTAGTTCCCGAAACACAAGCATTTATTGTCTTGAGAGGTCTGCTATTTTTCCGTCTGTTTTTTTTTTTTTTT
>PNEQ01050043.1:0-13197 GCA_003012365.1 Medauroidea extradentata
CAATTTTGTGTTTTGAAACATTTTTTTTAAATACTCAACATCGCGGAATATGAAATTTTAACTTATATATAAAACAAACCATCTTTATTCTCGTATGGTAAAAAAAATAAATTGTGTATCATTAATACTTTAGTTAATAAACGATTGCGAATTGTTATGTGTTTTTGAAGTTTTGAGGTAGGGTCCACACAACCCTTAAGTTACTTTACTTTTAATCTAAGGCCACCGGTTTTCCCAATTCAATAATGCGTTTTGCTGCATGTCTGGCATGTGAGTGTAAGAGGTATTGATCCTGCCACCTTATATATATATATATATATATATATATATATATATATATATATATATATATATATATATATATATATATATATATATATATATAAGGTTGCTCCTCGATAACTTCTGTTCCAGTCGATTTATCAAAACATTTGTCACGACCAGGCGCATATACAAACTTAATCGATTTTGTGAAATTGTTGGAACCATAATATGGTCACTATTTTGCAATGGTAAAGAGCTGACAATGAAAATAGCTTTATTTACAAGAGCGACTACACAAGTCACAAAAGTAATAGAAGCAATGCCATATGGATTCCAAAAAGTGACAGAAACAATAAACTATGCCGCCCAGTGCCGGATCTGGAGGGTCTAGATAGGGAGGGGGGGGCAAGAGGGGGCACGTTCCCCGGACGGCATATAAAAGGGACGGAAGGCTGGCCCTGCCTTGTTTGAGACAGTTAGAACAGAAACATAATATACGCCTACAAGAAGTTCATTCAGTTAATAATAAAGGTGTAAAAAAATTTGGGTTGAGAGAAAAATCACTAGCGTTATTTTGTAACGTAAAGCTAGAGTGTCGGGCAAGTGCGTACTTATAATGCTTATGTGTATGTCAACGCCTCTAATTAAATTAAAATAATGAGTTAATTCCATGGCATAATTTTAAAGACAGATTTTTCGCATTGAAAATATTCAATTCAAAATTACTGAAACGAAATTAATATTACAGCAGTATTGGCTATTTTTCTATCAAATATTTTACTTGCCTTATCGCGAAATTCGAAAAAAATAAATAAAAATAAAACAATAAGAGGGGGCTAAGCTATTCCTCCCCCCCCCCTTATAAAACGTTCTGAATTCAGTACGGACTATGCCTTGTCAACGTGAAAAAATTAAAACAATCTCTCTATTTCCTTATTTATAAGAAAAGCCGTAAATGCGATCTGAGAGGGATCAATGTGTGGTAAAAGCAGGTGCATGTTTGCGAGCCAGATAGTAGCTAGGCGTGGCGGCGCAGTGAGTGATCATGTACACCCCTGGCCAGACTGGAGCAGTCGCTACAGTCCGCACGCAACATGTACACATATTGGCTGCAGGGGTTTAATGGACACTTAAAACACGCGAGAGACGGTTAACGGGCCGACTGAAGACACGAGCCGTAAACAAACACTGCATCTCGAGCTGTGATCACGGCAGGAAATACTCGCCCGGCAGTGTCGGCGTGGATGCTCTCGTGGCACGCCGCCTACACCAAGTAGGCCTATGTGTCGTGTTTAAAGCTCTTCAGGTGTGACAATTCCATTACTTGATATTTTCTAAGATATAATTATAGATGATGGTATATCGCGAAAATGTTTTGTGCCAACATACTCTTGAAAACACTGCATATAGTTTCTTGACACAACATAGCTATCTTCCGACCAATAACAAGCATCAAGTTGTACACTATCAGGATTATTATTGGCCCAGTCAAATAGGGTAACATCTACACGTACAAGCTGAAAGTAATCTTCTGGTAAGCACACTGGCTTTTACTTGTACTTGGAGCTGTTACCCTATTTGACTGATCCAATAAGAATCCAACTATTGCAACATTTGAGGCCTGTTATTGGTCTGCAGGCAGCTACGGAGAGTCAGACGTCTATCACCCAATCGCAATCATACATGTTACGAGAAACTACAGCGTTTTCAAAGATATGTTGGCACAAAAAAAAAATTCGCGATATACCATCATCTCTAGATATGATAGTTTTGTTGATGTTAAAAGCGACGAAATACTCCAATGGAAAATTGTCAGCATTACAGAACCGGGACGTAGCCACAACTTTTTTTTGAGCCGGGGGGGTGGGGGGGGGGAATTGTGGGATATTTTCATAGTTAAAAGAAATTTAACTGATTAAAAATAAAAGTTAGTGTGTCCCAAAATATTCGCACGGAAAAAAATAAAACGTTACACACACATGACCACATTACCAAGAAATTATTTGTTTTAACACCTTGAAAACCACAAAAAAAATTGCTATTTTTTTCAGTTTCTGAATTTAATATAGTATTATTTTTAATATTTGCCCTTTTTTCAGTCAAAAACATTAAAACAACTTGTTGAAATAATTGTTTAATTACCTCCCACCTTGCGTTGGTCATTGAGTACAGGTAGTGGTAGCCTACCATCAGATCCATTACTTTCCACTTTCAAAACAAGAAGAAATTCCCGGCCAGACTTTAACATTTATCAGTTAATATTTCATGATTGGGTCACTGAAACTCATCCTTGAGGATTGTGGACCAATCGCTAGGGGCCGGAAAATTTCGCGGATTCAATGATCTGCATGTTAGAACACATTTTCCTATGCATACTCAAGCCCCGACCTTTGTCCACTAACTACTACTCACTGGAGCAGCTGCCAATGAACGAATAGATGGGACTTGACTATACATAAGACAATGCATTCTAGCATGAGGGTCACTGAACCTGCGAAATTTTCCGGTCCCTACTGTAGGGAGCTGAGAAGGCAAGGCAGAACGGCAGGGTGGTGGTGGGGGCCTCATAGCACACCGCTTGTCCCCACCACCAGCCGCATACCTGAGCCTTGCCTTCTCCTCAACTCCGCACTATTCCAATAGTTAGAGACCAGACAATTTCGCTGGTTCAGTGACCTGTTGGTTAGCCTTCAAGAAGTTATGTTTATTCGAGCAGACAGCAGCTGTTCATTAGCTGCCCGACGACAGAGTGAAATGGACCTACGTTTAGTTACATTGTTATTATTGGCTCAGCGACTTCCAGGAGTTGTCAAATAAGTCAACGGTCGATTGTGAAACGGGCACGTACTTATATTCGATGGCATTCTAGAGAGGGCCTAAAAGAAAACGCGAATTTTTTATGTCTTTACCAATAGCAGACCTGCACGAAAACACTCACTGACTCCAGCGCTACCTTGTCACATGTACAACTGTCCACTCACTGGAGCAGAAGCCAATGTACAAGTAGCTGAGGGCATAGTGTATACAGGACCGTGGAGTCTAGCGGCTGGTCGTTGAACACAAGAAATGTCCGGGTCGCTAATTATAACAACCGACCATGGGAAGACTGGAGGCGGACTAACAAGGACAGACTGATGGTGAAGGAAAGAAACCACACACAGAGTGGGTGACTGCATGTACGGGTCGATGACGTCATAGTGGGTGGAACACGTGGACTCGGGGGAACCACACATGTGCGACTATAGTTCTGTGACGGCCACCTTGTACCACCCCTCTCCCTTCCCTTTCATCAACCAGGTGAGACAACTATGCTAGGCCTCATGGTTAGAACCGCGATTTTGTTCGCGAAAAGATTTTTGTACTACTTTTATTCAATGCCTTTCGTGCACATATGCAGTTCTGCTACATGGTCAGTGATTGGATATTTTAACTTTCACGAGCCTTGGGATTCTACCGGCGAGTCACAGACGAGTGGTGCTGCAGGAACGTTACTGTAATTGACTCAGTCAAATGAGATACGACTCTTCACATAGACACGCTGCCAATAACCACGAAGCAAAACTGCAGATGTGCACGTAAGCCAGGCACTAAACATCCTGGGGCAAAATTCTTTTCGCGAAAAACAGGGGTCCCCAAACATCGGCAACGTGTCTTTGTTGTTCATACACGTCTCTCATTTGATTGCATCATTGAGACACCATAGATATGTGACTTGCCAGTAGAACCCCAAGTCGAGTGAGGGTTATACAACATCCAATCACTGGCCATGTAACATAAACAAAACAGAAATTTACTATCGTCTACTTTTAAAACCAGTTCTGAACATTTTAACATAAGTAGTGCCATATGAAATCACAAACATAATATAAAATTTAGTCTTAACTCGAGCGTTACCTGAAGTTACACATTCTTTGGGGTCTGGCTCATCGTTATTTATTTGTTTACCCGCGTAATGTTCAGCTCTGGGTCGGTTTACAACAAATACGTGTTTAATGACACAATCATGGGAAAAAGAAGTTAAAAAAACATACAGAAAGTTAATAAACACAACAATAACTGATGGTTACGTACATCTAAATCTAAAAAAATATTTAGTGGCTAATATAAAATCTTGTAACTAATCTAAAGACAAGCGTAGTAACCTTATTTATATGTCACCTAATTACAAATGTTCCTTCAAATAAATATAAGATATACATTTTTACATAAACAAAAATTTTGTAACTAAGATTTAAATGTATCGATAGAATTTTTACACAAAATTTAAAATAGAACTGCGTGAAAACAGTGTAATGAATTTCAGGGAAACTTCTTTTATGTATATTGGCGTCTGTAACTGGAGCGAATGATCATAGAAAATAGCACATGAAATCTGTATGGCGAAATGTAAACACTTAATACTTGTAGTTATCGTAAATATTTTGTGTAAATTTTGATGTCTCTTAGTTTACACCATTCTTACACTACTACTAGATAAATTATTTCACAACTGTAAGATATCCTGAAAATACAGAAGCTAGTTTTTTTTTCACTGTAACACCCTTAAATTGTACATGATAGGAATTAATTTAAACACTGTTACTATTATTTTTTCGGTGTAAACTGGGCGTTACGCGTAGAGGCGGCGATGCAATCGATGCACATGTCTGTATCGCCCTAACCGCTCTGGCGCATCTTGGCCTTGTGCACGCCAAATAGCGAAGCCAAGCGGCGCCCTTTAAATAACGTTTTAAGATGCAAGGACCGAGGTTGTGTGTGCCACGAAGCTGAAATAAAAAGAAGTAGTAGGACGTCAGTCACGCTGACGTCGCGAGAAGACAGATGGTTCGAGTCCATCCTCTGACACGGCTAAAAAATGTTTACGATCGCAGAGTCGCAGGCCAAGTGGTTTGAGTCCAGTACAGCCAGAGATCCCATCAGACTTGGGAAAGTTAACCAACATATCTATCTGATTAAAGCCTAAGTTAATGCCTTTAAAAATTAACAGATTTAAGTTTAAAGCTAACTTTTTATAATATTAACTGACAAAAGTTAAAGTTAAAAGAAAATTAACTGATTTAAAGTTAAAAGTAAGTGTGTCCCAAAATATTTGAATGGAGAAAAATAAAACGTTACACACACATGACCACATTACCAAGAAATTCTTTATTCTAACACGTTGAAAACCACAAAAAATTTTTTTGCTATTTTTTTTTTTTCAGTTTCTGAATATTATATTATTTAAAATATTTATCTTTTTCCAGTCAAAAACATTAAAACTACTTGTTGAAATAATTGTTTAATTATCTCCCGCTTTGCATTGGTCATTGAGTACAGGTAGTGGTAGCCTACCATCAGATCCATCACTTTCCACTTGTTCAAAAAAAGAAGAAATTCCCGGCCACGTTGACATAGTAAAAGTTAGAAATAAAAACCATTCACTTCACTAATTAAAGTAATGTTTACAATATCATAGCGCTGCACCACACCAAAAAAGTAAATTGCGCTCTTATGTTCCTTCGTTTCCGAGAAAAAAAATTGTTTGCCACGTTGGTTGAGACAAACACGACTGTGGCGCCACCTACTGTACCACGTTCGTTTGACTCGGCTTGCATCGTGTAGCTAGTGTCATTTGTGTAGTGTTCGTGTATAAACCGAAAATGCTATTTTTGATAATATTGTGTGTCGGTTTGGCCTCTGAAGCCATTCAGTTATTTTCTAGTGTAGTCATCGGTTTGCAAAAACTAACTCGTTACTTTTAATCGCTAGCCAATAATTTTAACGATTAAGTTAAAAAGTTACCCGAATTTTTAACGATTAATTTTAATCGTTAATTTTTTTAATCGTTAATCACAAGTCTGGATCCCATCGTCTTTATAACCTTTCAAGGCTGTTCAAGTGCCACGATTTTTTTTATCAGAGTTTCAGGTTTTTTTTATTGTTTTGTGAATTAACACAGAAGAACGTTTTATAAAATTACGAAACCAGCTGGAAAATAATTTTTGCATGAATTTTAAACATTATTACTAGAGACATGAAGAATTCGCGTTATCATTTGGTAGCAAACTAAACTAAACTTCACTTTCCTATACATAACAGATCATAATCTGCGATTGAATTGGCCACGAACATTTATGTGTTGTCATTTACGTGTGTTACATCTTTACAGAGATTGGCCTCTCTACCGTGTAAGCATTCTCCGCGGCAAGTCACGACAATATCGGCCAGCGGGAGACGTCGAACGAGCCTATAGTCACTTGGAGTCTAGTCAGCTGTCAGAAAATAATGCAACTTTTGCATGTCTATAATATCCACGAACATTTAAACACAAATTATTGTGCAATGCAAATTTCAATACAATAAATAATTGTAATGAGTATGCACCGGCTCACTATGAAGAAACTGATCTGAAATCTGACATTTCGTTCCCCTTCAGTTTGGCTACGTTTAACTAAAAATAAAAATTTTAAATAATAATAATAACTGCACACAAACCTCTTAATAAATTTCTACTCAAATCCTTTATCGTATGCTGTCGTCTACAATCATTACAAGAGCAAACCAAAATAATAAAATAATTCAATTTTAAAATTATTGTTGCAAAATTGTAAAGAAAATGTCAATTTCATAACAACAATAATTAATTTTAAAAAATTATCTTGCCCTTTTTTTACAATATACATATTGAAAGCATAGCCAGTGGTGTCTGGCCATTTTAACAGATTCGGGGCGCTGCCTGTCACGTTCTTCAATTGCGTTCCAGTGTGTTGACAAAAACTTTGCTTTATGCAAATATGCCCAGTGTCTAGAGGCAAGATTATTTCGCTTATTGATTGTAGGTCAGGTTGAACGTCAATAACGTATACACTTCACTCCTCCTTC
Organism: Medauroidea extradentata; assembly: GCA_003012365.1. Classification (NCBI taxonomy): domain Eukaryota; kingdom Metazoa; phylum Arthropoda; class Insecta; order Phasmatodea; family Phasmatidae; genus Medauroidea; species Medauroidea extradentata. The sequence continues at coordinate 7,126 of PNEQ01050043.1, forward strand.
TGTGATTAGACGAGAGCTGTTTTAACACACGTTTGACGACTGCAAGCCAGTTATAAATACGGAAACAAGTCGTGGGGCTATCACGTGCTAAACGTGTGTACTGTTAGAAGCCAAAGAATATTCGGTTTCAGCCGGTACACGTATAGAACTGAGAAGTCTAGGCTGTTGCCCGATGAATACGCGAAATACTCGTGCCTCTAGTGATAAATAAAGAAAAGAATCCACATTTAAAACAATATCAAAATGTCACGGTCAATTCAAGAAGTACATTAAAAAGAGTGTTTCAAAGATCCAATTTCGCCGAACGGACTTTCCAGACTTCCGTGAGAAACTCTGATATCGGACTACACTTTGTTGCGACTATAAATAAATTTGACCACTGCTTAAAAGAGTACATATTTCGTAAAAAAAAAAAAAATGGCAAGTTGTATTTGGAGGCTCGAGTTTTTTCACGTGAAACGGAAGATTTCATGAGCAATCATGGTGCTGCAGACTCTGAGGTGGAGCGGTCGATTCAACACTCAGGCAATGGAAGTCATGGCAAGAATTTCACCGCGAAAAAATGCAACTGCCATGATAATTGCCAGAAAGCATAAGAAAAATATCGGAGTTGCATGAGCTGGTCTATGCTGCTGAGATTTGCCCGATAACTCGGTCCATTCCCGCTAGATGAGGTTGGATTCGTGATGGCAAAAATTTTAAATACCGCTAGCATAGTGGTGTCGCGGAATTTTATAATAGAAAACCTCTAAGAGAAAGTTCGATTCAAAACTAAGAAAGTATTATAATAACTTCCTGACGGTTGGGGCCAGGCCAGGCTACATGATCATGATTGTTGTTGTTATCCTCATGTACGTGAGAAGTGCCCATTTCAAAACAATGCAATGTTCCCAAGAACATATGCCCTGAAGTAGACTGATTACAAGGCACAAACATTTGTCTTGTCTATCCACAATTGTCCTCCTGGCACATTCCAGTAATAATAGTACGTCATTCTAAGAGAAGTGCTCAAGATATCCATACTGTGTCAGAACGCACTTCTATAAACACACTACGGCAACAATCATCTGGCATGTTCAAACACATCAGGAATCACATGAATCTATTGGCAATCTTGTTTTACTCAGCGACACTTCCGAAATTTTGATTTGCGTAAAAAATCGTAGCCTTCAGATTCTCCCATAAGTATAGTGAACCGAGATCCGGGGATCGTGCATGCCAGTTGACGTGCTCAAATGGAATGTCCGTAACATGTGAACTACCAACGTCAGAGCATATGTTCGTGGGAAGATGTAGTGTTTTGAGGATGTATTAATATTCTGAATCCGTTTTGTATATGGGAGGTTTTAAGGGGGAAAGCTAGATGCTAAATTGTATTTATCGATTTTCTGCAATAACTTCTGTTTATAAATATTTTTGGTAAATGTAGCAATGTTGAGACATAGAAGATATTTGTAATGAATTTTTGAGATCGTAATCATCTTACATTGGACTTGTAATCATTCTTGAAAGTTAACCTACAATTCCCTCGAATTTATTCTGCGTGACAAATTAATGAAAGATTTCAATATTATTTTATGTCAAGCAGTTTATCAAAAATATGTATTACGTCTCGTCAAAGAGAAAATTTTGATAATACAACTTGAATGAGATGTTATGATGCAAAAACTGAAAATACAAGAAAATTATCTAACAGTCTGTGATGAAGTGGTTTCTTCAAGAGGGCGGTCTAGTTCATCTGACTGGCCGGGGGAAAAATATAGCAGGACTGAAAAATCAGCCAGAAGAGCTTTATAAAAGTGTTTTCGGGCTTAGTTGAGCCGTCATGTCTCGGGTCGGAGAGGCGAGGGTAATTTGTTGAGTGGTCGGAGAATAATTATGACTGGACGAGGGTGGGAAGTGTTGGAGGAGGGAGAGATGATCAATAATGAGAGCGCGGTACAGTCAGAAGAGCTCGCGCCACCGCCGCGGCCATTCGTTACTGCCGGTGGTAAGTGTCCGCGACGAAGTCGACACGTCTGCGCGCAGCATGGTCGTATGTCTTCCTAGCATACCTCCCTCCTCCCTCCTCCTCAAACTACACCACTACCACCAGGAGACAGTCCGTGACACAGGACTGGCCTCTCAGGTCCCGCTCCGACATTCCTGGCCCTCCTCCAACAATCTCGCCCGAACTGCGAGAGTCTCTCGACCCGTCGCCGCGTTTTAGTGCAGTGTTGCCAATGTGCGTGTCATTACACAAAACTTATATAATTCTGGCAGGTGTGTGTAACTTTTGTGTAGTGATGCCTTTGTGAAACTTTTTTATATTTCACTTGTCTACCCCCAATTGAAGAATATTTCTGTTAGGAATTTCAATTTATTTCATTTATCTCCAAATCCAAATGTAATTATTCAGTTCTTTCTTTTAGGCTGCTTTAACGGTGAAACAATTATGCTGTATTTGTATATATTCAGTGACATATTTAACATTTACATTATTTGATGTTCAGGATTGCTATACTGATTATGCAATTTTTATGTAAACTTAACAACATAAACTGATTTAAAAATCATTCTTGTCTCAGGAAAACACTTTTTACGACTAATAATGTATATTTGTGGTGATGAACATGTGTGTAACTTTTGTGTAATTTTGCTTCAGCGTGTGTGCAATCCTAATGGCCAGTTCTGGCAACACTGCTTCAGTGTATAGAGGCACATTTATGGAGCGCTAAGGCGTATGTAATGCATGGAGACCGGAAGAATTCACGGGTCCACTCACCTGTATGCTAGTCTACAAGAATATGAGTGTATTGAAGCAGACAGCAGCTGCTCATTGGCTGCTCGCTGGCGCAGTCATGCCACACTATTGGTCTTACACTTAGCTGCTTCTTTACTATAAGCTCAGCACCCTCCAGGGGGTGGCATATAAGTCGAGGGCTAGTTGTGAAAGTTATCGTTGTCAGCAGTGGCGGATCCAGCATTGCAAGAAGGTGGCGGCCTATGCCTTAAAGAGTGTGACCCCAAGCCAGAAGGGGGGATTGTGGGGTCCTCTTACGCGAAAATTTTGATTTTAGAGATGCAAAATGGTGCTTTTTAAGGAGTTTACACACAAAAAATTTAATTACATAAGTAAAATATTTAAAAATACATTATGTCTTAAGAGTAGAGACATGCAAAATTCGCGTTATTTTCTGACAGCTGACTAGACTCCAAGTGACTATAGGCTCGTTCGACGTCTCCCGCTGGCCGATATTGTCGTGACTTGCCGCGGAGAATGCTTACACTGTAGAGAGGCCAATCTCTGCAAAGACGTAACACACGTAAATGACAACGCATAACAGTTCGTGGCCAATTGAATCACAGATTATGCTCTGTTGTGTATAGGAAAGTGAAGTTTAGTCTGCTACCAAATGATAACGCGAATTTTGCATGTCTCTACAGTTAAGAGTAGACATGTAGTGCTTATAAAAATTAAATTCGAAAAAATTAAAAAACAAAATAACTCTTGACCTTAAAAAGGCGGGAGGGGGGGATGGCATGCCTCACCCCTAAATCCGCCCCTGGTTGTTAGAACTCTAGATTGTGCGCAAAAGGAAACGCAAATTTCCCTAGTCCCTAGTAATTCAGTGTTATTATAGATGGTGGAATATCGCGAGGATCTTTTCTGCCACGGTATTCTCCAAATCATTATAGCATCCTGCCCCTTGCATGTTTGGACGACGGTCACGTGACACGGTGTAGCTGTTAACAGACGAATCACAATGTTTAGTCGTAGCGGACCAGATTTAGCCTAGCCAACGGGCAGCCATTTTGAGGGGCTATGAAGTAATGTTTCTAACTAGTGTGTTGAGTAACAAATGCATACTGTCGAAATATGCACTCGTTTGTGGAAAACACTATACCACTGAGAATTCGACCTCACCTGAGAGTAAAAGGCAAGAAAGCGACGCCTAAGAGTGTGACACTATTACAATTTTATATTGTCCTGCTGACCACAATATAGACAAGTTGTATCAGTAGTATAGGACTCCTCATATATATTTGTAATACATAACAATACAGAAGATACAGTATGGTTACTGTTACTTTCCACTTTAACATTATTTGTATGTTTATTAAACATTGAACATTGAACGCGAAGCTGAGGAACTGATTGTACACAGTAGCAACAATATTTACACTAATGACCACATTCCTCAAAGGATCTCCTTCAACAACTCAAGGATAACCAAGAAATAGAGCAATGCAACACTGTTTTCCCCACTTTAGAGTGACCAATCAAATGCTATGACATATTTTAAGGTCCGGCGACCAATGGCACCACAGATTGTGTTCAAGGTTGTACAAGCCAACGATATCTCCTCTGTTCCCAAATAATAGTGCGAATTTCGCGTTTCTATACTAATAGTTAGATCTGTTAACTTCTTCAATGTTTAAACACACAGAACAGGTGACGTCATATTGCCGTTAGCATGTGCAGATACCCCCGAGAGTAGAAGATCACAACACATGTCAGTGATGCAACATCTTTACAGAATAAAAACGTCAGGCGCGGCAGGTGAAAGAAAATTTCCACTGGTACTACAAGACGCAGATAACGGTTGAAGATTAAAATCATTTTGTCAGCGGGTTTTCTCGGGATACTTCCATTCCCCACTCCCTTGTAATCCGGCGCTGATCCATGTTCGCCTCACATCACAACCACCAGTGCTCAAGACCACGCCACCCCAATCAAATGATACCAAACTTCTAACTTACAAACATGAACATAGGCATATTCACTCGCTGCACTTACATTTGGGAGGACCTGGATTCGAATTCCGCCTCCGGCCATCCTGATTTCGGTTGACAATGCTTTCCCTCAGTCACTCCAAGCGAATTCTGGTACGGTTACTGAACAAAGGCCATGGCCGATTCCACCCCAGTTCCTGTCAATTTGGCCTACTTAACATATTTCAACATTTTAAGTATGGTTTTATTTACATACATGCTGGACTTCCCGATACATACAACACTAACAACAATGGCGTACATCCAAAAATTATGTATGTAGCTATTGTTCAATTAATTTTTCCTCCATTTTTACCGGCTTTAGTAAAAAAAAAAAACTAATCACTAGTCCTCCACCAAAAATAAACAGCTCAAAACATTTTCTGTGGAGGCAAATGAAGTAAAGGCAGGAGTGTTCTCGAGCGATGTTACGACGGTAGATGTGTTAGGTGTGGGTAGTAAAGGACAGTGGGGAGGGGAGGAGGGTAGATATTGAGAAGAGATGGTAGTAGGGGTGGATGTCAGTCTGTAAGAGAGGACAAGCCACCCAGGGACTGCAGATAAGACCATCACACCAGCACTCCTCGGCAGTAAAGTGGCGGGAGTTAACAACGGCCGTCGTGTTTATCGTCTGAGGTCATACTTTACAACCCTGTAGCGTACGTCTTCGTGCAGTGGGCGGTCCAGTGAGTGGATGTGTTCGCGCCGATAACAGCGCCCTCCATTGTCGTCACGCATACCGGAACTACGGTACCACGTACCAACATTATATCGTCGTCGTATGTGTCACTTCACTAGAAAAGGACTTGCCTACTGTAAGGAGAAAATTTGTGACGCGTAATTTAACACATTCACTAACGTGAAAGGGCATAGAATATTCGGCCTCTGTAGCGAGATCGGCATCATGCCGGCGTACGGTGTGAGAAGTCCTAGGTTCGAAATCCCAGGGCGGCCATGGATGTTTGTGTCGTTTAATTCGGTTTAGATAGTTTGTAAACCGTCTCTTATTAAGCCTAACGGCATAAAACCGGGGGACGTAAATAAAATAAAGCGACAAATCATACACAAAAAAAAGCAAGTCGTGATACAATCAACATTAAATATATGTTGAATGTTATCGGTGTTCTAATAAGCAATTAGTATAAAAATTTATTTGTTTGAACATACGCTATTGATCATGTTTTATTGACCAAAGTGTAACGACATACTTGTGTTAAATGACGAAGTACAAAAACAGAAAAAAGCAATACCATAGGAATTCGGTCAATTTCTATATGTAACAGCAAGAATTCTAAAGATAGAACTAATAACATTTCA
>PNEQ01050043.1:21959-63563 GCA_003012365.1 Medauroidea extradentata
CCCCCCCCCCCCCGGACCTATGTTCCAAATGGTTAATTAAGTGCTCATTATATTATTCTCAGGTTAACCCACCTCCCCTCCCCACACACAAACAAATTCTGGATACGACACTGGTTAGGAAACCAAATCGGGTATGCAAGCTATATTATGATCTGTTGGAAGCTGTATACTCGTGTAAAAAGACCCCTTATTTTAGCAGAGATTTCAGTATATAGGCTACTTGTTTCGATGTCTTACGTTAAAGTTAATTCTACTACAGGTTACAGAGGAAATGTGTTTTCTATTGATATTTATAACCTGTAATAGCATTAACCTTACTTACGTTGCAACTCTGCAGTTTTACTGTACCAATCAGAATAAGGTAACTGCGGTGCCACACATCTGTCATTTGTAGGAATACGTTACAGGTGTTCACGTGCGATAAAATCATAATTTCATACTTACATGAAATATCGTTAGTTTTGTATACGATACTTGTGAGTAATGTTTCCTCTTACAAAACAATTTCAGCTCTCATAGTTTTCTCATTAACTGTGCGTCAAAGTCAAAATTTGCTTGTTACACTGCCATGCAAATAGTGAGGCTGCGTTAGTGTGTGCGAGGCACAACATCGATAACGCGCTAAGGGCGTCGTCGGCCGGCGTATGCAACTGGCGTGCGGACCTTCACTATTAATTATTAATCATTTTCCTACGGGACTTATCATCACCCGGCGACCTCGGCGGTTCTAAACCTGCCTTTGGGCACAACACCCATTTCCATCATAATTTTATGGCAAATTATATACACTGTAAAATTTTTTAAGGTAAATTTACTCTACATGTAATGGAAGCTAATTAACTCTATAAGTGAGGGAAAATTACTCAGCACGTGTCAAGGAAAGTTACTCAACTGGTAATGTAATTTTTCATTACATATTGGCGCAGCCCTAGACAATTTGACATAACGCGCGAGCGAAACTTCCGAGTGGTTTGTTTGGCGAATACACTACCTGGCGGAAATTTCCACACATATTCGGAAATCAGATTTCCCTCTCAATGTTTGGGAATATTACCATACATATGATGAGTAATATTACTAACTTTTTTTGCAGTGTATAGTGAATATCGTATTATTTCCGTCTCGAAGAACATATTCTCAATTGCTGTCGTTACTTAGTTTTACGATTGTATTGTGTATTGGCGAAATACTTAAATTAACGGAAACGTAAAGTCAAATGTTTAAGTATAGGCCTGAGATAAAATTATAGTCTGTTCGCTATAAACTGAGCCACTCAGCAGAACTTGTAATTAATTTAATATATGCTACACTTGGCCAATAGATGTTCTTTGGCAGAGTGTCCAAATGTCCACACTGGTTTTTAGTTACATGGAAGTTTTCATAGGGCGCGGTCTACCGCAATTTTCATCATCATTATTTTATTTTGTATTTGTATCAGATATTTTTTTTGCTTATTTTAGACACAAAATGTGACTAAATTTGGCTCTTGTGAAATTTTTTTATCTCTCATAGTTTTCGCGTAATGGTTTGTTAAAGTCATATTTTTGCATGTTTCCGTTTTAACGACTACACTAAAACCAACTGATATACCAAACTCAAAAAAATCACAGTGGATAAAGACATTGCAGGCTACAATGACATGCTCATGAAATTTAAGAATAAAAATTATTTGAATTTTAAAAAATTGCTGAAACTAAAAATTAAAATTTAAAAAGTTCAATATTTTTTTTTTTTTAAAATACAAATAATGTTTATTCTTTAATTTTATGAGCATGTCATTGTAGCCTGCAATGTCTTTATCCACTGTGATTTTTTTGAGTTTGGTATATCAGTTGCTTTAGTGTAGTCGTTAAAACGGAAACATGCAAAAATATGACTTTAACAAACCTTTACGCGAAAACTATGAGAGATAAAAAAATTTCACAAGAGCCAAATTTAGTCACATTTTGTGCCTAAAATAAGCAAAAAAATATCTGGTACAAATAAAAAATATAAAAAAATGGTGATGAAAATTGCGGTGTACCGCGCCCTTAACAATAGTACATATAACTGCAAAATGGCCGAAAGAAAATGTTATGCAGTGTTCAGTTGATCGTGAACGGCTTATAACGGTTGTTAACTCACCGACTTCTCTCAGGTGTACCAGACTCAGGATCAGTCCGCGGCCTCTTCACCTGGAACAACAACACACTACGTCACCACACCGCGCACAACATACACACACAGGACTTACTACACGCGCTTACTATAACCTAGTAGGTATCATATACTCGGTAGTATTGACCACGTCATATCTAATCAGTCGTTGGATGTTGAACGGGTTTTTTACGAGCGTGCAAGAACTCCAAGAGATATACGTAGGCGGCCTATAAAAAAATGCGGATAAATCTTTAGAAGAGGTATATTTCAGTCGTCGTAGACTAAATTAGGATACTGCAGATTAATAATTATGTATTGGTACAATATAAGTACATAGCATTACAATTGCTTGCTAGCAATGCGTGATGTAAAAACATACTAGGCCACCGAAAACAGATTTTGTGTACACACGCGGGAGCCTGTGTTTGCTTGCTTTTTACTGTTTATCGTGTGCTGCTGGCTATCTACCCAGCTCCCGAGCAGGGTAGACCTGAGTAGATCCGTTGAAGAGATCGAGGTGAGGTGAGATGAAGTGAGAGGCTTTTACGGCATTTTACAACGAGGTGATGAAGGTGATGTGAGGTGAACGGACAACACTAATTAGGCACAAAATGTCTATGCATTTTGTATGCAAAACTGGTTTTGTGGGTCTGTTGGCATATATGATTAGATCTGCTGGGTCAAGGTCACTGACCGGACTCAAAACCAGCTTTCAATTATCCGTAAGAGTCCTAAGTAGGAAGCATTAATTTTGAACCTATGTTTTCTTGGAAGCACTAATCAAGCACTAATTAATGACATAGTTTTGAAGTAGATTTCGGTTTGTGGGTCTGTTGGCCCCATTTTTCGTAGAAGAAAACTGCTAATATTTTCGTCAATTTCTGTATAAACATCTAAAAGTACAATTTTTTTTCTGTAACATTTTCAAGAGGCACTATTTAAGCACTAAATGCTTACGTCCAAATTTTTGAAATTGTCTTTTGTGGGTCTGTTAATGGGTAATTAGCAGACCCACAATTCATTCCCTTTATAACAGCTTAATGAGGATGTATTTAAAATGCACTACTTCTGAAACTTATGTGCTTTGGAAGCACTAATTAAGTACTGAGTGGTGACGTAGTTTTAGTAATCAGTGCTTCAAATGGGTCTGTTTCCTTCACGCAGGTCAAGTCTCACCCTGGACTCTAGGCGCAAGTCTTTGAACTGTGATCATCCTATTACTGTATCACGTAATGTTACATATAAACGTGTATTCCACACGCCTATACATTTTACAATATTCTGCCAGTTCCGGCCGCTGGAAGATATCCTTTAATGATTACTGGTGAACCTTAAGAGTGCGTAGTAGATAAATAAACATTGAAAACATCAATTGATTTCTACGGTTTTTTCGAAGCCAATAAGGATAAAATACTCAATGACAATCCTAGATAATGGTTAGAGATGGTGGTATATCGCGAAAATAATTTGTTCCAACATACCCTTGTAAACACTGTAGTTTATTGTAACATACCTGACACAACATAGCTGCCTGCTGACCAATAATAGGCATAGGATGTGACAGTAGAGAGTTTATTATTGGCTTAGTCAAATAGGGCGATAGCTCTACGCACAAACGAAAGCCTGTAATATTTTCATAAGCTGAACGTACGTTGGAACCTAGCAAACAATCAAGTTTTCCCGCGATAAACCACCATCTCTAATAATGGTATATGCCAACTTTATGAGTAAATGTTTATCCAGAATTACTAATTACTTACGCGTGATCTCTTGCACCGCAGTTAAATGCACGAGGTTCCGACGTCAGAAATTGTGCCTCAGAAGTTGGTAACATTGTGAACAATTTAGTTTAAAACATTGGATAAAACTATTATCTAGGATTGCGATTGTTTAATTATCGCAAATTGGCTTCAAGAAACCGACAGTTACAAATTAATGCTTTTATTGTTGACTTATGTACCACGCCCTCTTAAATGGGTATACGCATGGGCAATGCTCTTTAAATGCTATTCCTAAGCAGACATCACTCAGGTGCGATGAGCAGTTTTATAATAATCTGGTAACGTCCGTACACGCGGCTCGGCGACCTGGGGCAGATGATGGAACGGATCTTCATGTGTAGGAGAGGGTAGAGAAGGAGCGACGCACCTGGCAGCTGGAGGTGGCCGTCGACAACCTCTGCGAGGTCCACCCCCTGCTCGTGATTGACGGCTGATAATTACCGCGGCCAGATCATTAGCGGCGCGAGATGGACCAGCAAGACTGCGGTCAGCGGTGTTGACTCCAGGTCAAGGTTCCGCACTCGTCGACCAAGAACCCGCCCGCGCAGCCGCCTCTGCCTCCCCCATTGTACTGGGCGTAGCGATGGTGATTTGTCGCGGGAAAACTTGACTCATTCTACGCTTCAATGTTATGTACTCATTTTCAACGTTTTTCTTTTCCGTAGAGGCATTTTAATGTAAAATACCACAGTATTAAACTCGGGTCGAACCATCCAAGCCGCATCAGGACGCAGCCAGAAATACCACAATTAAGGAGTCTGCCTCCCTGGAGGTGTTTTGCATGTTGGATGCTCAGGGGCGAGGCAGCAATAAGAGGCACCAGACGCGCGGGCCTAGTATGTTGCACCTATGTGCAAGGCGATGAACTGTGGCGCAGCCTTGTATCGCTGGACTATGACACTTTCAGCGGTCAACTCCGCATTTTATTACTGGAAAGTATGTACCAAGATTCACCGTAGAGTCATTAAGTTATTTCTTACCAATCTGAGTGGTACATCTTGTGATAAGCTGTGCGAAAATGCTTTTAGCAACGTCGGAGGGCTTTGAAATAGCATTTCCATTGCACGTTACATATTAAAAATACTTTATAATCCTTCTTTGGAATGTGTTTTCTATTCGTAGGCAGGTACGTCAAGAAAATGTATAACAGTTGTTCCAAATAAACTGATATTTCTAACCAACTGTAGCACTGTTCTACATCTGTAGGTTTCTTGAAGCCAATTTGCAAAAATTAAACAATAGTAGTCATAGACAATAGTTTTAGCCAACGTTTTAAACAAAATTGTTTCCAGTGTTACGATCTTCTGAGGCACAATCTCTGACGCCGGAACCTAGTGCATTTAACTGCGGCGCAAGAGATCACGCGTAACAAATTAGTAATTATGGATAAATATTTTCTCTCAAAGTTGACAAATACCATTACTGAGTATTTTCATTGAGTATTTTATCAAAATTGGCTTTAAAAAAGCGTAGAAATCATGATGTTTTCAGCGTTTATTTATCTACCACGCACTCTCTAAGAAAAAAAAATCAGGGGCATGTTTAAATGAAAGTCGCACATCAGCAAAGCACAGCATTTTTACAGAATACGCATAAACAAATAATTATACGGACAAAACAAAATAGCATTGCCTTAGTAACCTAACCAAAAAGGAAAATTCCCTCTGGACAATTGCCTCGTCTGCCCACAGCCAAGGGAAGAGTAAGACTCATTTTAACAGCTTGGAGAAAGGAAAACTAACCGGAAACATCAACTAAATCGTGGTAAGTTTTAGAATAGTTTGTATTTTTTTTTCATACATGTTTTTTCTCTCATATTTAAACTGGCGCGCTGCACGGGACGCGAACAAGGAACCTTGAGCGATGGCGCGCGCCGCGTGTGTGGTCTCGACACTCAGGCGTGGGAGACTCGACACTTCAGCAATATTTCCCGCCAGCCAGCTAGAGATATGACGGCGCCTGCAGTATGACGGCTCGCCCTGCCACACGCGCCGTCGGTATCCGTCACTCCCGAGCCACGACGCCGAGTACATCCACGTCCAGCGAAGCCCGCATTCATCACGTGTCCACGCGGCGTCCTCTGTGTCAACCCAACCAACCTAGTCTTCTTCCTGATATTATAATTACTGTGTCCAATATACGTTTGCAGAACTTAATATGTATAGGTATAGTTCATTAGGGATAAAGTGAGCACAAAAAATTAAACCTTCGAAAAATATCACCAACGGTTGGCAGCGAATAGCCGAATACAGTTCATTGTATATTCCTATTTTAATACAACAATACTGAAACAAAATCAACGGAAATCTACATACTTGTATTTTATATCACTATAGGTGGTTCGGGATAAAGTGAGCACTCAAAAAAGCCCTGATAAATTTCTATTTCCAGCCAATTCGTATATTTCCGCGCGTAACGGCTACAGACGGGGAATATCTAACCTGCCTGGACTCGTCACTTGATGTTTGCGCGTCTAAGATAAAAGGTGAAGTCGGCTGGAATCTATACAGCTTGACAAAATAAAGTTTAATAATTAGATTGAACACAAATATGTCGATTCCAATTGATTTTATTTCAGTATTGTTGTATTTAAATAGGAAAATACACGGAGCTATATTCGACAATTCGCCGCCAACCATATAAGGAGAAAGGTAACTGTAGTTAATGTTAAATTATATGCGGTAACGGTTACTGATTTTATTGTAAGGTTAAATTTTTAGTGCTCACTTCATCCCGAACGGCCTGTAATGAACTTTTTTAAGCAAACTATATAGGTTCCTATCGACTGCACAACTTACTTTACACGTGCAAACATTAAGTGACGTGACCAGAGAGGTTAGATATTTCCCGTCGCTGGCCATTATGCGTGGAAAGATACGAATTGGCAGAAAATTATTCTGAATCGCCAATACACAAGGCCTTGGCGGTTTTCAACAAGTTCACTGACCTGTAGATACGCTAGCCTCCAGGAATATCTACGTTCTCAAGCAGACGACAGCAGCTCATTGGCTGCTCGCTAACGCAGTATACCACATGATTGGCCCTCATAGACTAGCTTCTTTATTATTTGCTCAGTGCCCTCAAGGAGGTCACAAAGCAGTCCAGGTTCAATGGCGAAAGTGACACGAACATACAATCGTTTCAATTCTAGCTTGTGCATGTTAAAAGAGGCGGGCCTGTGTAAACGTCCCCAGGTTTTATGCACTTTTCAGGCTTAGTGAGGGACGGCTTATAAACTAACTAAATCTAAGTAAACGACACAAACATCCATGCCCGTACCGAGATTCGCAACAACGACCTCTCACGAAATTTTTAACCTTTCATTCAGCATTTTTTACTAAATACAAAATATTTAACTTTTGTTTTTATACATGTCAAATCATAGCCTATAACATTGTTATACACTGGGAATTTTTTTGGTTTGGTATGTCAGTTTGTTTTAGTGGCGTACATAAAACCGTAAAGTGCAAAATTTTATGTTTACCACTCATTACGCAAAAACTATGAGAGATACAAATATTTCTTAAGAGGAAGATTTAGTCACAATTTATGTTTAAAATAAGAAAATAAATACCTGATACAAATATGCAAATAAATAAAAACGTTGAAAACTGTGGTGAACCGCGCCTAAAAGTTTCCGCGCTAAGATTTTCGTACCGCAGGAAACAACAGTTTTCGTCTGCTGAAATGGCTATACCGCTATACTCTATCCATTCTAAGGTTACAACTAATTCGTCCAAGTGAATTTATCAGAGTGTAAATTTCACTTGAAATATTTAAAAATACAAGATAACTATGCTATGGCACAATCACAATGTGAGTAATAAAGATACAATTCAATTGCTTTGATTTATTTCGTTAACAATGTTTATTTGTGCTGCAACCTTAGAGTGAACAGAGTATAGTAGCAAATACAATCATTTTTCAGTTGGCCAACTGTTGGCAGAAGCGGTCAACGTTCGCTATTACTATCGTCTACTTTTCTGGCATGGTTGTTAATCAGGCAATGTCAGAAAATATGTTGGTAGTTATACGGAAGTAATTTTAATGTGGGCAACTTAGTTTAAAATTACTTGAAATATTTCAGTATACGGTCCACAAGCAGATTAGCAAACCCACCTCCAAGCATCTGATAAGAATGCTTGTGGTACACTTGTGGCTAATGTGTGGGTGATTTCATTATGCATCATGTATGCCACATGTGGCCGGTGGTGCATGACGAGTGTTTACTGCCTGTGGGCTGCTTATCACGATCATATTTGCACAAGTGGGCAAGTTGACGTTTGCTATTTGGGACAATACACACGTGTAATGTTCTATGATTGCTATTCCTAAGCACATATCACTAGGGGCACGAGTATTTCGCGTATTTATTGTAGGTCAGGTTGAACGCCAATAACCTGTATATCACTGTAACTTCCGTTACTAGACGACAACTGTTTTGACACACCTTTGGAGGTTGCAAGCCAGTAGTAAATTAGTAAATAATAAAATAGTTCGTGCAGCTACCCACTTGTACTGTTAGGATCCAATGGATATTAGACTTTGGCCAGTGTGTGTATAGGACTATAAAGTCTAGACTGCTACCAAATCAAAACGCGAAATACTCGTGCCTCTAGCACTCGTGCACGTAAATAAGTTTTTTTTTTAAATCTTGTAACGATCGCAGCTCGTACAGCGCCCGATGGCCTAGGCGGGCGGTCATCCTACTGGTATATCACTCTACTCCGCTCTGTGGGAAGACCATCGCGTCGTTCTGGCGTCGTGGCCAGTCTTCGTGACCAAATTCGGCGATCCTAGCCGACCCTGTTCAGGCACGTAAGTTACGCCCATGTTCTGGAAGCGTTGCCGATAAGTTCTCACCTCTCTGCGGCCTGTATTTCGTCTTTTGTTTCCCCTTTTTTGGTGGGAGCGAGTTCCTGTCGGCGCCGACTAATGTGTCCTCGGAAGCATGCTGTGTGTCTGTCTTCTTATACTGCCGGCGTTTATTCCCTGAGTTATGAATGATTTTCAACGTATTGTGATGCCGCACAAAAATGAAATGTGGTAAAACTACGAAAATAACTAAACATAAATTATGTGCCTTTATTACTAACTACAATCACACACATGTTCATATTGTACTGCGCTAATAAAACTGCACAGAGGAAAAGGTTCGCTACAGTAGATCATACGTAACAAGTTTGTACGTGGCGAAATAAAAACATAATTTATCCAACAATATTTTTGTTGGCTGAAAACTGTGTGAAAAGAGTAACGAATTGGTTTTGTTGGTGTAACGAAACAAATGCTGAACGGGACAAAACCCTCCTGTTGAGGTAACTAATCAGCCGTGAGCCAGTTGAGGACTTCTCTTAATTCCAGGACCATATGAAAGCGAGCAGTGTTCCTCCGACGCAGCGCTGGCACAACCCAATAGCAGTGTGAAGACGGCTCCGTCCTTCCTCGACAAAGGTTCCTTATGAAGGCTTAAGTTGAACATAGATTGGACGAGTGGTTGAGGGGGTGGGGGAGGAGTGAGGAGAGTAATTTCCACAACTGGAGATTCCAAGAAGCCGCCACACTCCAGCGCTTGTTGGGTCCCGACGTCTTGTGTCTTGCGCGCCGACCATCACTGGAGCCTCGCCGGTTCTTGCACTCAGATCATTTTTTAAATTTTTATTTTCAGTTTCAGCATTTTTTAAAAATACAAATAATTTTTATTCTTCATTTTTATGAGCATGACATTGTAGCCTGCAATGTCTTTATCCACTGTGATTTTTTTTTTTGAGTTTGGTATATCAGTTGGTTTTAGTGTAGTCGTTAAAACGGAAACATGCAAAATATGACCTTAAAAAGTCATTACGCGAAAACTATGAGAGATAAAAAAATTTCATAAGAGCCAAATTTAGTCACATTTTGTGTCTAAAATAAGAAAAGAAAATCCGATACAAATAAAAAATTAAAAAAAAAAAAAAAAAAAAAAAAACGGTGATGTAGATTGTGGTAGCGCCCCCTCAAGGAAGTATTTTCCTAGATTTATTGATTTTATGTTTGCTTATAGGCGGTTCGGGATAAAGTGAACACTCAATAAAAGCCTCTGCTGAAGTTCTATTTTCAGCCAGTTCGTATCTTTCCGCGCGTAACGGCAAACGACGGGATATGTCTGACCTCCCTGACGGCACTTGATGTAAAATAAATTGTGCCATCGATAGCAACCTATATAGTTTGATAAAATAAAAGTTTATTAACTATATAAAATACAAGTATGTCGATTTCGGTTGAATTTATTTCAGTACTGTTGTATTTAAAAAGGAAAATACACGAACTATAAGCCGTAATTTCGCTGCCAACCATACAAGCAGAAAGGCAACTAGAGTTAATATAGAATTATATGCAGTAACGGCTACTGATATTTTTTCCAAGTTTAAATTTTTAGTGCTCACTTTATCCCGAACGACCTATACTTGTAACTATTTTTAACTCAATTTTGAAATTCAGACGCACTAGTTACATAACGTATTACTTAACATAAGTTTTTAAGCATAGGTGAGATGTTATCTACATTTAATGACGTGAGACTGAAATCAGTATATATATAAAAAAAAAAAGACTAACTACGATTACACAGATCAAAAACAGTAAAATCATGGAAACAAATATTATCTTAAAGTAACTGTTAATCTCTATCTATTTTCTACCTTACTTTCTTTTTAAATAATTACTGTGGCATTTGTGAAATGGAGAAATGGAATAAAAACACGTCTTTAAGGTATCTTACATATTTTCCAACGGATTAAGATGGCTTGGTACATAAAATCGATGCTAAATGCATGGATTGAATATAATAGGTTTCTGTAAACCAATATAAAACTTAGAAAATGGGGGATCTTCGACAACAGTTTTAGTCAACTTTCTAGGTGAAAAGTTTTCCCCGAGTGATGTATTCTTGGAGCATATCCTTCGATGCCGAAATTTCGTTCATTTGATTCCGGGAAAACATAAATTACACAGAACGAACGTTAGCCCACATTATCTCACGTGATAACTTAAATAATGTTCATCCGTAAAGTTATTACAAAATATACTTTTTTTTATCATTCACAATGGTGTAATATTTTATAGCACAACATTTTGAACTCAAGCCTACAGGAACCCTTGGTCACAGAATGCATCTCTTCCTGGCCACGCACGACAGAAACGAATGACGACCGAGGCGGACGCGATAAAGAAACCGTGACGAGTGCCTGCGTCGCGGTCCCAGCGTTGCCAGACCAATGGTTTCCCTGATGTTTTCAAGTTTGCACAGTGGTAAAAAATTACTCTCTCGTGGGGTTCCTTGCGTACTGTTTACGAAATGCCGTAAATTTTAATGCATTTTAGTGAATAACGTGGGTTTTAAACAGCAGTGGTGTTTGTCCCAAGAGTTCGTAGTAGAAATTGACGGCGTGGACTTGGCAACATAGGCGGTCGCTCCTTGGAAATGTTCGGGAGCATTCGTTTATCATCGGCGACTGAACCAGAAATCTCCCCTCCTATCCAAGCCCCCTGTGACAGTCAGTTTGTAGTCTGTTAATTTTAAACTGAGGACTCCCCAACACTTTTAATACACAAAAACTGTATTTTATAAGTTTTGAAAGCGGGCGAATGTTTACACTGGTTTTTTGTTCAAGGGAAGTTTTCAGGTCACAAATATTAAAGATGATTCCAAAATGTCTGAAAGAAAAATTTAAGCAGTGCTCACTTTATCGTGAACAGTCTATAGCTTAGTTTAGGTTAGTTTATAATGTCAAAAATTACTGTACGCTGAATCGAAGCACTGTTTTACTAGGCTAAGACGTTACACATACACAGGATGTCCAGAAATGACAGCATAATAAGCAAATCACGCGAATCCCGGGCTAAATTGGAGACGAAGATGGATGGCAGAATGTTGAACGATGACATTTACGTGCACAATGTGGCAACACAGCACTGTAGTTAGTCCCTTCTTGAGCTCCACGAATATCTAACTCATATTTAGAGCCAGTGATTTTTGGTGAAAAGAATTCTGCAACAATTTGTTTCAGTGTCTTACGTGAACGCCTGTTTCTTTGCTTCATGGTCGGTGATTGTAAGTTTTTAACTTTCGGCGTCTCGGGGTCCTACCTGCAAATCACGGACGTGTGGTGTCGCGGTAACATTGTTCTGGTTGGTGCAGTCAAATGAACCACGACTCTGCCCTATTATATTCTGACAATAACCACGAACCAGAGTAGCAGGTGTGCACATAAGGCATTGAAACAAGTTGTTGCAGAATTCTTTTCACCAAAAATCACTGACTCTACTTATCTTACTACTACTGTTGTGAACTGCGTGTTATGGGTGCAAATTTCAGGGTCTTCCTAGATAGGGCTGTGCGTTTGTTTGCGAGACGCAGGGGCGGTAAGAGTGTCACTAATCAACATATTGCATTATCGCCTCTCCGCACAAGCCCCTCAGATGGCGTGCAGTGGTTTACTATTATTCCTTTTCCTAAGAGACTTACAGCTGTGACCACATTATTTCATTTATGGGCAGTGTAGTTCAAAGTTTAACCCTAGTTTCTATAGCTATGCTTTCCGAATCCAATTGTTAATTTTCCAGATACGGCCGTCTGAAAAATCCATTTGTGGCAGTTTTGAGGGGCCAGAAAACAATGTTTCTAATAAACGTGCCTAATTGATAAAACTATAGCGACATAGTTTGAAGTGTATGTTTTTTCGTATATATACAAATATAATGTGCATTAAGTAGTTTCGTCAAAAAGAGAATAGTCGCAACACGCTGCAACGTATTTGAGGGGCAGAGGGAGGCACATTAAAATCTCGACGAGTACAAATACCTGGACGTACAGCGCAAAAGGGGACTTTCTCCGCGCAGAGTTGTCACATTGTGCCTGTGAAAAAATTACGTACTACATTTTGCTACTAACATTTCCTGTATGTGGCACTGCTTTTACGCTCAATCGCTGATGACAGAGGAATGCTCCCGAGTATTTGCGAGGCGCAAGAAAGTTAACGTGACCCAGAAGTTGTTGAAAACGTGTGGACACAGCAAACATCGCAACAAAAAGAAAAGCAGCTTATTCTCACGGCGAGCTTATCTCTTTAGTGGCATGTGTAGCCAACTGGTAAGCGATTGTGGAGGAGCAATATTTACGCCCGTGAGACACGGACGCTTCATTGTTCCCAGCCACAAACACAACATTTCATCGCTTCCTCAATTATTATTACGGTCATCAGTAAATATCTTCAATTCAGCAGTACTAAGATGTAAAAACATTTATATTTACGACTCTACGAAGTGCCGATGGTACAGGCGGCTCGAGACAAAGTGTTAAAGTTATATTTTCAGCCAGTTCGTACGTTTATGCGCGTAACGGCTAACGACTGGAAATATCTAACCCCTCTGGACACATTACTTGATGTTTGAGCGTGTAAGACAAAATGTGTAGTCGATAGGAGCCTATATAATTTGATAAAAAAAATATTAATTATATAAAACACATTTACATCTAATTTAGATGATTTTATTTCAGCATTGTTGTATTCAAACAGAAAAATACACGGAACCATAATCGGTAATCCACTGCCAACCACACAAACAGTTAAGGCAACCATTGTTAATGTTGAATAATAAGCAGATTTACTAGTGATATTTTTCAAAGATCACATTTTTAGTGCACACTTTATCCCGACAGACCTATAAATCTTAACAAAACAATATTACAAGCACAAACGTAAAATTTGGAATATAAAAAAAAAGTATGGCTCCATTTCAATGAATTCAATTTTAAAATTTCCCCATTAAACAATTTTTACTGAACAACTTAGTTCGCATAACATGTATATAATTGTATTTGATACACAAAACGCGCGAACATAAAGTTACTTAAACGCCAATTATTTCAAATAAGAACATGCCAAGTTAGCGTGAACATACGCAGTTCGCTAACTTGGTTGGGTTAACGGGCGAAGCGCGAGTTGTGTCGCAACTTATGTTTTCAGAATGGAATATACATTGCTGGGTGTTTGTTAAATTCGGCACGGTTTCCGTCGTACCACGCCAAAAATCATGCAGTAGTATGTCCACCCACCTGCTGGACTAAAAAGTGACATTTCAGGAGTTCAGTGACCTGTATATTATATTTCACTATCATGTTTAGTCTCAAATCACCGACTATTTCGTTCAATGGCTGCTAACCAGGAGTAAGATTCACAGAATAAAGGAACTAAAGTTGGCGGAACATCGTGAGAATGTTTTCTGACAGCGTATTACTCAAATCAGTATAGCTTCCTGCTTCGTACGACTGAACGACGATGATGTGGTATGGTTTAGCTGTTTACAGACAAATCACGCATGTTCAGTCGTAGTAGGCCTATACCAGAATTATAATTGACACAGTAGAAAAAAAGACCCTCCAGTATTGAAAAAAAGTCGGAAATGACACCAGAATTACCACTGACAGTAAAAAAAGACCCACCAGTATCGAGAAAAAAAGTCGGAAATGACACCAGAATTATCATTGACACAAAAAAAGACCCACCAGTATCGAAAAAAAGGCGGAAATGACACCAGAATTATCATTGTCATAGTAAATAAAGACCCACCAGTATCGAAAAAAAGTCGGGAATGACACCAGAATTATCATTTACACGGAAAAAAAGGCCCACCAGTATCGAAAAAAGGCGGAAATGACACCAGAATTATCATTGACATAGAAAAAAAAGACCCACCAGTATCGAAAAAAATTCGGGAATGACACCAGAATTATCATTTACACAGAAAAAAAGGCCCACCAATATCGAAAAAAGTCGGAAATGACACCAAAATTATCATTGACATAGTAAATAAAGAGCCACCAGTATCGAAAAAAAAAGTCGAAAATGACACCAGAATTATCATTTACACAAAAAAAGGCCCACCAGTATCGAAAAAAAGTCGGGAATGAATACATTATACTGAAGTCTAACACACGGTGAACTCGTTCGCTATAAATTACCATCCTTACGGATAGAACGAGATTCCTGTTTTTTTTTTTCTCGAAAGTTCTTTGATTGGTACAAAGTTCTTCAGGGCGTTACTTATAACGTGTGATACAATCTCGGAAGTCAAAGAAACATACATACGTTTGGAATGACTCTCGTTTACACATTTTCAGGTCCAGAGTAATGACACTCGATATACAGCAGACAATACGCCTAGGACATAGGCAGTACATCGATCACAAGTGCAATGCAGTCTGTGGACTCAAGGCGTCTGCCTGCTAATACCATACAATGATTTCACAATTTTAACTATGCCATCTACAAAAACCAACAGGGTTTCGAGTAAGTGTAGGTCTTATAGCCCGGGCGACTCCAAGTTTCCATCGCGCTCGTTGTAACCAAATAACTCGCCGATTAGATCTGCAACACTACGATTAGAGATGATGGTATATCGCGGGCATTTATTTGTGTCAACATACCCTTGAAAACACTGCAGTTTCTTATAAAATGCATGACTGGGTGTTATACGTCTGAAACAACGTAGCTATATGCAGACCAACAATTGGCATCAAATTTTACAATAGCGGGATTCTTACTGGCTCAGTCAAATAGGGCAACAGCTATACACACAAGCGAAAGCCAGTAATATTAACGTAACTTAAACGTGCGTTGAAACCCAGAAAACAGTCAAGTTTTACCGCGATAAACCACCATCTTTAAGTATGATATTATTGTAGGAGTAAAAAGACAACGTCCTAACTACAGAGGACGGGGTGTATGTTCATTCTTTACCTGAAGACTGTCCGGTGAAGCCCTCAACACAGTGGCAAGGCGTGATCGCGTTGAAAGAAAAGCAGTATTACATCCATCAGAATACGCTTTCATCACGTGACTTAGTGCACGGTAGCTATTTTTACAGACGGTGCACGGAAACGGAGAATGCGATAAGTCGAATATAACACGACCGTCAAACACCTCATCGCCCCTAGGGACGGGACTTTCAAGCGATGACCCCGTTAATTTATACGTATGCCATCCTGATTTCTGTTTTCCAGGGTTTCCCGAAATCGCTCCAGGTGAACGCTGGGATGGCTCCTTCAACAGTCCCTGCGACTCCTTGTACCCTTCCCCCCGTGTTCCTCTACTAAGACCTTGTGCTGTTCGAGGGCACGTAAAACATCCAAATAAATAATAAGGACAATGATAGAGATCTACGTTCTCTATTACACAGTGTAGAATGTAATTTAGAAGATCTAACCACTACACACGTTACGGTGAAACCTCTAACGATGTTTCCATTTAAAGAGTTCCCTGCTTGATTAGGTGAATAATCTTGCGCCTTGCCTATAAGCACAGGTGAAGTTGAACCCTTTTAATGAATTTTCTGGTCAGTGCGCATCATTTATTTCTGTCCCACCACAGACATTTTAACTCGGTTTTACACTATTACGCTCAAAATATGAAGTAAGTAAGTAAGTGGGATTTACTTCGCGTCAACAGTGAGGTCATTAGAGACGGTGACACAACTTGGTACAATGACAGGAGCTGGGAGAAGAATCGGCCATGGCCTTTGTAAAGGAACCATCCCAGCATTCTCCTGGAGCGATTTTGGGAAACAGTGAAA
The DNA here is from genome assembly GCA_003012365.1 of Medauroidea extradentata. Taxonomy (NCBI): domain Eukaryota; kingdom Metazoa; phylum Arthropoda; class Insecta; order Phasmatodea; family Phasmatidae; genus Medauroidea; species Medauroidea extradentata. The sequence goes on from PNEQ01050043.1 coordinate 38,492, forward strand.
AACCGAAATCAGGATGGCCGGAGCAGAGGATCGAACCCGGGTCCTACCGAATGCGAGTCCAGCGTGTTAGCGCTGTGCCACCTGGCTCGGTCTTCCCTCTAAACACATCCACGCTTCATCGCTGCCTAAATATGCCCATTTTGATACATGTTTGCTACTTATCACCTCGTTAATACTGATCTGCGCCGAAAAATTCGTAATTTTATGATGGCACCAAACACTGGGCAACTACGACACATTACATTAATAGTGATTTTCCACAGATAAAATATTTTTCCAATCCATAGTTTTCGTACAAGCAAATGCCAGAGTATAGATTTGACAATTCTCGCTATTTAACCAAAGTAAAAACTACTCGAACGATACGAATGAAATAATTCACACATTTTTGTAAATTAATTTGGAATTTTTAAAACATTTTGTATTTGTGGTTGTATTTTTTTTGTTAAAGAACAACTGGACGCCGTAAAATGAAGTAAAAAACCAGCCAGCTTCTATTATTATTTTTAACGGTTTCGTCGGTTTTATTTCTGTCTTACGGGAAAATGTCAAGGCAACTTCTCAAAGAATTTTCTACTCTTCAATGTTAAGGGTATAAAGCATTCATTTTTTTTTTGTGCGAACAGTTTCGATTTCCGGGATTCGATTTCTTTTTATTGTGGTTTATGAGTGGCCATGCTAAACAACACCAGGCACTAAAGCAATTACCTCTATACGCACAACTCAAATAGTTTTTCAATTGTACGTTGTTTTTCGTACATAAAATTTTCGTATTGAGTTTCGTTAATTTGAGGACATGGCATGTTATAAAAAAAAACATGGCCAACACTGATGCGGGTACGAATAGGCCCTATTTTTTAGTGCCGTTAATTTTGGAACTATTTTTCATTTTATGGACTCGTGTTGTGTGCGCTGCAGTTTTGTAAGTAATCAACAGAAGTCTGTCATGGACCGTATCAAATCTCTTGCGCGACGAAAGTGAAACCCTTGTACACATTACAATTTAATTGGCCCTGCATTGGACATGGGCAGGAGACGCAGACAGCGGAAACCACACGACAGTAAAATAATAATAAATATGACTGCGTTAGCTTGAATAAAAAAGAACTCGGCCAATAAAGTTCCAACAATCGGAGGGGAAAAAAATGTGTGCTATGACAGACACAAAGGCCTGCCTGTCGGTTGAGAAACGTCATTAAGATAAAAACAAAAAAAAAATAAATAGGTGCTGTACTGTAAACATTACTGGAAAATGTAAAACAATTTTTGTCGGCTACCACAAGAAGAATGAAACAAAACACTCTTTATAGTAGTTAAAACTTTTCTAAATGCCTATGAAAACAAAGGGAGTAAGTGTAATATTTTACATATTTTGCGCTTACTTGTACAACAAATTTACCTGAAACTAATAGCCCATATTTTTAGTGACGTTATAAATAATTGTAGAAAAATTTACAATAAATCAGTTGGAAATATACAAAAATGTTTGTTAATTTAGAGAAATGCTGTGTTCCTACATTTTCCTTGTAAATATTACAAAAAAAAACTGCAGTATTACGTAATATTTTAAACTAGTATCAAAATGTAAGAACACTAAATATATGTTACAGTTTACCCACAAATCAACCAATATACATGTTCGAGAAAACAATTAGTATTTCTCACATTAATGACAGATGGTGTTTAATGGTCATTCCTATGCTAGCATACAGGGGTGCCCATCCCCACAAGGCCCAATGCGCAAATTACCACAAAAAAACTCAAAAACTAATTTTCTACGAGTTACACTTCAGTAAAGGAGAGATATTTACGCTACCATGTCGTAAAAACAATCGTAACAAATACAACTGCTCTAAGTTTTTAGTTTTACCAACATAGCACTTGTAAAATCATGAAAACATTTTTAGTTTATGATTAAACATTTTATTCTTAAACAAATCTTCTCTACCCCCACAAAAAAATTCTAAATGCGCAAATTGCGCAATAATCCCCCTTGTGGGCTCCCCTGCTAGCCCATACCCTTGTATTTCATCTTATTGTGCAGCTAAGTGAATAATAAGAAGTTGTTATTGTTTACTAACACACGTAACAGTCTTAGTAGAAGGGCATGCCTGAGGAATCCTCATTATGACGAAAATATTTCTGCAACAGTATGTTTCAGTGTCTTGCATGCACATCTGCAGCACTGCTTCATAGCCAGTGATAAGATGTTTTAAACACTCAGCGTCTTAACTTTTTAACTGCAAATCACAGCCGTATGGTATAGTAGTAACCTCATTGCGATTTGTACAATTAAATGAGAAACGTATTCCCACAAAGACGCGTGGCCAATAACAATGATCCAGAACTGCAGATGAGGAAGTGAGACAGAGAAACAAATTGATGCAGACATCTTTCCGCGAAAATGAGGTGTTCCTAGTCATTGTAACAACACTCTGAGCCATTCTACGGCAAAGACAGTCCCTGATTCGCCAATCTCTGCTCGTACAGACAAACCAAGTAAAGCCATTGCCGTAGGAGACCTCACAGCGCTGTTAAAATGATCATTCTTGCCAGGATTGCCACATCGAAGACCTCGGTCTTCTACTAGGGACGGCTATAACTTAGAGCCAGTGATTTTTTGAGAAAAATAATTTGCGGAAATTTGTTTCGCTGCTTTACGTGCACATCTGCAGCTTCGCTTCGTGGTTATTGGACAGAAGTAGAGACACTGGAAAATCGCGAAAATGTTTAAAATAGTCTCCAATAAACTGCATTATAGGCCCTGTTACGGAGTTTTGCAGTGATTTCGAAAATATTTTTTTATTGCTACCTAATACTCATATCAAAATTTCGCTGCACAGTTATGACACTTATGTTATAATTTGTAGCTGCATTTTTTTGTAGAATTATACTGAACGGTTTTTTAGATTTCATTACCCAAAATGCCACGTTTTTCGTTGTGAAAATAAGCAAAAATGAAGGAAATTATAATATATATATATATATATTTTTTTTTTTTTGCTGGCGAATGGTACATTATTTTAAAAAACGCGTCCACAGTATTGTGCATCGTGTGATTGCACATTGACTCAAATTTTTTTCAAAACTCTTGGTTAAAAAATATTTGAATTATTGGCACCAGTCTGAAAAAAACTCGGGAACAAGCCCTTAACCGTGACACGTGTGGATAGTTTTGGGACAAATCACACACGCTGTGTGTCCAAGATGTGCAGTTCTAACTGGGCCTGTTGTAGATATACATCACGTTGGAGCCTAGCAAACAGTCAACTATTCCCGCGATTTTCCAGTGTCTCTAGACAGGAGGTATTGGTGCCGAGACGTCACTTGATTGTTACAAGGTTACTGCGGCGTCACACGTTTGTGATTTGCGGGTAGAATCCCCGAGGCGCTGAGAGCTAAAACCACCCAAACACTTAACAATGAAATGGGGCCGCGGTGGCCGAGGGGTCAAACCTCTCGCCTCCCACCAAGGCGATCCGTGCTCGAGTCCCGGCGGGGTCCGTCCCCGGATTTTTCAAACTATTATACAGGCAAGTACTGTCAAGCATTTTCAAAACATCACGCGTACTGACAATATTACTTCTGCACCCTCCCTCCGCCTCCCCGGCTAACATGTCGAAACACAGTTGTATTACAAAATATAGGAAATTCTAGCAACTGGTCTGATTGATACGAAACTAGAAGGTTCTGCAGTGAACTTGGATACATTATGTTCCAGTAAGACAGTAACAGGGTCACGGGGTTCCAATTTATGCTAATTTAGTAACTTTAATTTTTTCAAAAATGAATGAGAATAAACATCGCAAAACCGTTACATAGAAATGTTGGAAATTGTTTGTACTATATAGCCTAATTTTTTCAAAAAATTTTTTTTTATAATTTTGGCTAGTAACAGACGGAGTTATGCAACAACAGACCAGCTAACAATGTCATCGCAAGTGATATTTTGGCTCCATCAGTTTTCTACGGATTAACGTAAGTCCAAAAAATTCGCGAACACCTAACCTGAATTGTGTTGTTATCTACAGGCTTACGTTGTTCTTTGCATATTTTATAAAATCATCTTTCATGGTCAATATATTGGAAACATATTTTTGTTGGTTGGTCTGTAGTTGCATAACTCTGTCCAGTTATTGACTTTAAGAATATTTAATTAAATCGATAATTCACCCAAATTAAATAAATTTTTGTTTTCAAAACACTGGTCTACATAATTACAAACAATTTCCAGCATTTCTATGTAACAAATTAGCGATATCTGCTTCTTTCAGGATAAATAAATAAATAAATGAAACTAGCAAAAACGTGGTCTTACAAGAGTCGTGTGTGCCAGGCGCACAGACCGTGTTCCAGCGTGTCTCGTCAATCTTTTAACACTAAACCACTTAACTCATTCATATTATAATTGTTTGCGAACACTTCTTACTTCCTACAAATTCAGCTCGCTTGTTATAAACATGATTTTGGGACCTCCTAAACTGGCTGACTTCGTTAAGAGCAAAACGAGAATCGACCTTTACTTCATACTATTCTCAAATGAAATTATAGGTATTCCTTTAAGTTCCATTGGGAAAAAGAGATCTACGGAAACCTTGCTCGCTACTTGAGCGCGCTGCGAATAGAGGCAATATACTTCTCGTCGAGCATGGTACTCTGGCTCTTATCACTCCGCTGTATCCATGCGTCAAACGAGGAAGTTCTAAACCGGTACACTGTTTATCCGATAGTCATTTTCTAATTCTAAAATGGAGCAGAAAAAATTAGCCTACATAGTAGAATCTATCGACAACAAACCTGTATGAAAGTCTTACAACTCCTCCCTTGCAGCAGGGGCGTCATTTAGAGGGGGTAGGGGGGGATCAAATGCCCCCCTCCCTGAATTTAGAATTTTACGTGTATAAAATATATATTTTTTTTGTATTTTGTTATTTAAATAATGCTAACTTAAAAGCACATGAAACTGAAGTTTTATATGTAAGTTTCTAATTTATACACGCTTAATTAATAAAAAAAGATGCAACAAGGTCGATGTCGCCGAAAAAATTCTTGTCCCCCACCCCCCCAAGAAATACCTGAAATGACACCCCTGCCTTATGGCATTTTAAAAAATGACATTAGCAAAAACAATTGGCCTGAAAATCTCATAATTTCAGCGGCACAACGGAGAAAACTGTGCGCCAATACAGTACCTTGCGCATAAGGGCGATCTGTTACAATGTGTACGTCTCAGTGCGTCCCTTATTGGTAATTCGCTTTTGTGTTTCCAACATTCTGAACAGCGATCATCTCTGACACACTGAGACACATAACACAACATTTTACTTCTTCAATTTAAAAGCTTTTTTTTCCCGTCAAATTCACTACCACCAATTATTGTCCTTTACCATACAACCTTCATAACTTTCACAACTGAGCCTAAATGTGTCCACACAGTTTGACGAAAAATTTGTTTTAATAATACGCGCTATCGTACCAAGTCGCGTATTATTTTACAACAAGATACTAAATTTTAAGTTAAACAATTATACACATCCTTCAAGTGATATAAAATACGAGCAAACAGCACGATGCGTCTGAATGATACTAGTGATTTATTTTATTTATTTATTTTTTATTTTCACAACTTTTCCCTCGTCATTATCTGTGTCATATCATTGCATACAACTATATAAGATAAAGACACATTACCGGGAAATAATTACTAAACACCACTTCTTAAATGGTAACGCAGGCCGTGTGTACGTGTCATAACTCATAATTATCATTTACTTAATGAAGAGAAACATTTTAATAACAATTTGACATCAAAATTAAACAGAAAATGCCCTCGGTTTTATAAACAATACTGTGTGTGTGAGATATAATAAAAGAAGTATAATTTTCGAATGAGGGGCGAACACAAAAATATGTGAAATATGTAACAGATAAATAATATGAGTACATGAATGACATGGCTATTGTATAAGGATAAGGGGGGAAAAGATTTTGCACAACGTATGTAGTCCGTCTTGCTTGAGAATTATTCGTCAGTTACGTTGGCAGCCCCGTGTACAGCCTTTCCCGTGTTTCCCTCAACAACAGATCATTTGAACGCACGCACAATCACGCCACACACACTAAACTATTCAAATCCTCAATAAATATCAAAATAAAAATTGATTCAAATGGAAATATATGTACACGATAATTTTGTTTTAAGGAAAACAAATGTAATTTGTCATATTTCTAATTGTAAATACTAGAAGAGCCTTACCTCTCAATGGTTATTTCCTCATTATTTTATTAAGTCTCTTTAACCATAGCATTCGGCATAAACAATACAGCAAAAAATACAATATTGAAGTGTGTACCTTCTGACCTAACTTAGTACGGAACCACGTTATTGTGTAGGCCTACGCTCAATTTTTGCATATCTACTGCTTACTTCTTCAGTCTACTTCTTGAAGTTTTTAATTGTGTAAACACCATACATCCCGACTACGCCACCGAGACGCACAGATAAGTCCGTGTGTACGTGTGTAGCACGTAACTTTGGTCTCCAATTGCCTTCTGGGAAGACGACAAAACGGCAGAACGCCAAGGAAGCGACAGCTTGTCTCGGACACATCACACATCTAGCCGAGAAGTGCAACGTGCTACCCTGCTGGCAACCTGGTCGTCTGACTACCTGCTGCTGGACCAGGGATGTCCAAACTGCACGTTCACGTCAGGGGCGTCATTTCAAGTTATTCTTGAGGGGGGGGGGGGGCAACATTTTATTTTCGGCGGCAGTGACCTTTTTGCATCTTTTTTTATTAATTAAGCATGTATAAATTAGAAACTTCGATAGTAAAACTTCAGTTTTATGTGCTTAAGTTAGCATTATTTAAATAACAAAATACAAAAAATATATTTTATACACTTAAAATTCTAAATTCAGGGTGGGGGGCACTTGCCCCCCCCCTAAATGACGCCCCTGGTCCACGTCCGGTAAAACAACAACGTGTAGGCGGAACAACACTCTGGCTGGGTTTCAAAATCACTGGCAGCTCGTTGGCACAACCTCCCTCCTACTTCATAACATGATATAGAAGTGGCCCAGCAGTCAGATCTTCCATTACCTGAATGTGTATCTGGCTAATCCGCTTAAGTATATGAAGAAACGTAACACAATCCCAAATTTTAATAATTTTTTTGTGTTATAATAATGTAATTTCAAAACTAATTATTTGAATAAATATTGATTTAATACGTACGGCCTTTATTCACATTTTGTTTATCCCGATATCTTCAGTTTCCCATCGAGTATTGCAACTTTCTTTTGTAATTTGTTTGTAGTGTGTTTAATGCTTACAGTTAAAGCCACGAATTTTTCGCAAAAATATTTTTCCACAATTTTGTTTCAATGCCTTACGTGCACATCGGCAGCTTTTCTTCATGGTTATTGGCAAAGTGTCTTCGTTCAGACATGTCTCTCATTTGGCTGCACCAATCAGAATAGGCCAATTGTGGCACCATACGTTTGTTATTTGCCAGTATATTCCCATGACAAGAGAGAGTTAAAACATCCAATCAAAAACCATGAAGTAGAACTGCAGCTGTGTACATAAGGCATTCAAACCAAATTGTGCAAAAATCTTTTCGCCTCAAAATCGTGGCTCTCCTGGTCCATAACTCTTTGGAACGTTGGTTTATTATTATTATGTATAAAAGTTTAATTGGATTTCAAGGACTTATCAGTCTCTGAATTGCAGATAGAAATTTTACACACAGTATAAAAAATTGAACGAACTGCGCCATTAATAGCCTAAATGAACAAATGCTGACAGATGGGCTTAACGTCTTGTCAATAGCGAGCTTATTACAGACGTAGCCATGATTAGAACAGGCAGAGATTGTGGGAGGAAGCGGCCACGGCACTGCCACGGCATTCGCCCAGAGTAAATTTGGGGAACAAAAATCAGGATGTTTGGAACAAATAAATGGTCAGAGCTCGAGTATGCACAGGACGATGAATTCTAACATGCACGTTACTGAACTCTTGAATTATTCCTCCTACCCAGACCTCAACCCTCCCCCCCCCTTCCCTGGGGGGCCGCGGTGGCCGAATGGTCAGACCATTTGCCTCCCACCAAGACGACCCGGGTTCGATTCCCGGCGGGGTCGGATCCCGGATTTTTGCATGTGGGAATCGTGCCGGACGATGCCGTTGGTCGGCGGGTTTTCTCGGGGATCTCCCGTTTCCCCCGCCCTTTCATTCCGGCGCTGCTACATACTCACCTCATGTCACCCCTCATCAGCGCTGAAGACCTCGATGTTAAGAGCTGACCAAAACCGCGCTCCCTCCCTCACTCGCTCACCCCCCCCCCCCTCCCACATACAACGAACGACAATATGCTCAATTCGGACTGGACTGAACTTGGATGGAGTCGCCAAGGAACGAACGAGGAGTTCGGGACTGAAAACATTCTTAAACAACAATTTTCAATCCGGACTGTTACGTAAACATGGAGTAAATCTAAGCGGAATATTGTATACAGACATCTTTTAACCACCTAGTTTTCACATGCTATCCGAGGCCATACTCTTACATGACCGGGAACCGAAGATCCTATATACAGCCACAACTGGTCGGGTGTATTGTAAAACAAGTTCGCTTCCACTGACTAGTTTCTATTCAATAACTTGTTTAGCTGGTCTCCGGACCCGGCTGGAAGGAAGTACGGACATAATTAATCAATTACGAGTTGATGTATCGGTGGGGAGTGACGCTCCCCTCACCAGCTATAGTGACTAGTGTGATATTGGTGTCGGCTATGCGTTTTTAGTCCGATAACTTGTCGACTCACACACTAGCCGTAGTACTGTCGTAAGTTATAATGTTTGCTACAGTGTTAAAGCCTATTTACATATGGCCGTGTCCACTGACATGACCGTGGCAGTGGATGTGGACGTATCCGAACTTCGTGGTTAGATTCGTCCTCGCTGTTTACATCTATTATGTCCGAAGCTGGTCCAAAATTGTGATTAATTAATATTTTGTCCAGCTCCTATTGATTTAAACCTTCTATTTTTTCCGTGCTTGATTTCAATGTTTTCAATTTTATACCTAGTTACGAATTCCCGCGAAAATAACGGAAATTTTCTTCTGTCCTAGGACACAACTTCGGACAAAATTTAAGATTGGTGAATATTTCTTAGGACCAAGTTTGTCCTAAGACACAGTAACATCGGACACTGATGTGACGTCACAGAGTCACGTGCGAAAATCAGCGCATTCTTGTGCTAGGCCACAACTTCGGACATCGCAATTGTGAATACGCCTTTATTGTAGCGTACATAATGTTTGTGACGAATAGTGCACATATGCCAAGGACTCAGAACTGGCGCGCGGACAGTAGATGTCAACAAATGGCTTAGTAAACTTATATAGTAGTAGTGGCACAGCCGGGAGGGTTAGCCACAAATTGAAAATAAATAAATAAATAAATGAATAAAAATAAAAATTCACCGGTAGGATATTCATTTTTTTTTTTTTTTTTTTTTCGGAAATACAACACTATCCCTAATTTACAAGGTGAAATCAAAATTTTCCCCAAGGGAAGACCGCCGAGCCCCCGCTTTAAAGGGATTGTCGGTATTCATTTATAATATCAAGCCCTCCCAAAACCCAAATCCTGGCTACACCATTGCAATAGTACGACGTATCTCGAACGCAACATTGATGTCGTCATACCATCATATCCAGCAGGTCGGCAAGCACGAGAGAAAGAGAGCGGGGGAGAGAGAGAAAGACATGCAGACTCATGGAAAGCTGTGTGCATCTCCACTTACCTCAGTCTACCGGACGAAGACGGACGACTGCTATCAGACAAGACAAGATAGCGAAGATATCCCCCTGGGCACCAGGGTGACATCCGGGCGTGGAGATAACATTCCGACAAGTTCGCACGTGTCTTGCTCCCCTTGAACCCCCTCCCACCCCTACACGGACACGTGCGCGCCACACGGACGCCGACGTTTGCGCACGAAGACGATGACACCAGGTCGGCAATCGACGCGAGTCCGCGAAATCGTTCTGCAACGCGACGCCACCACGTACACTCTACAAGTCGTTAATTAAAAATGCGGACAAGCAGTAAAAAAAAAAGCACATACACAGAGTTGTTACTACAGTACCTCGTTCCCGATAACGGCAGGCCGCGCGGAGATACTACAAATTGCGGATGATAAAGCCGTCAAGCGAGAGGCACGCGCGGATCGGGTGTGTAATCACCTGCGGGCGTCGCAACCGGACGCCGATGACGAAGACTTCAAAGTTGAGTACTGGAACGAGGTACCAGGTTTGTTCTGGTGGTGTCTTGGACGCGGGGCGGGAGGGAAGAAGGTTGGAAGGAACCGACGACGTTCAGAGACAGAGAGCCGCGCGCCGACTGACTGCATCTTCTCTGGAAGAAGGGTGCCTCCTTCCCGTCTAGTCTGGCGGCTCCAGAGCCTCCAGCAGCCCGGGCCGGGAGGAGAAAAGCGAGGATGTGCCGCCGACCAATAGCGAAAGGGCTTGCACCCGCTCCAGCCATCCAGAAGCGTCGTCACGGCGCGCCTCTTGTGCATCGCCGGCTGCGAACGCGAGAGCAATAAAAAAAAGGACCATGGAGGAAACACTCCAGTACTGAGCTCACAAACAAACATTGCAATCCTCCATGGACAGAGGCACTTCGAGGAAGACGGGGGGAAAGAAGTAGAATGAAACAAAGGGCAAAGATAGGGGGATAGAGCGAGAGCGAAAGAGAGAAAGAAACTCGGAAAGGAACAATGACACGAGCTAGCTAGGAGAGACATTCTCTTTGTGTGGGGAAGAGAGAAGTATAAAGGGGGAAGGGGGTGTAGAGTAAGTAATAAAACGGCAGGTCGGAGAAAGAAGGCAATAAAGGGCGGGCGGACGTCGCGACAGTAAAAAGTATAACGACCCCCGCAGAACACGCGCGCAGCCCAAAACAACTTGAATGGGCAGCGGAGAAACACGCTGGCGAGACGCGACAAGCTTGATTTGGCGTCGTGGCTTTTCCTTTTTGTCCGCGAGTGAAGGCCATCCTTTCTTTCACGTTTCTTAATCGGAACATGAACTTAAGGATGTTCAGGTGCGATAAAATCTTGATTTTATATTTATATGAAATGTAGTTAGTTTTGTAGACGCTACTTGCGGGTACAGTTTACTCTTACGAAACAATTTTAGCTCTCATAGTTTTCTCATAACAGTGCGAAAAAGTCAAAATTTGCTTGTTCTGCCGCCATGCAAATAGATAAAACCAATTGACTTACGTAAGTGAAATAATTCACAGTAATATAACATGTCACGGGCTACGTAATAACACAGTTTTAAAAAAATCCCGTGAACTATTTATGTATTTTAAAAAATTGCTGAATTTCCAACTTTTTCCCTGTACATTTGCAATTTTTTTTTAATTAAAAATATTACGTTATGGTCTTTTAAATACTTTATTGCGTAGCTCATGGGATGTAATATCTCAGTGAATTATTTTATTCTAGTAGGTCAGTTGGTTTTCTCTATTTGCATGGCAGCAGAACAAGCAAATTTTGACTTTGTCGCACTGTTATGAGAAAACTATGAGAGCTAAAATTGTTTCGTAAGAGGAAACTGTACTCACAAGTATCGTCTACAAAACTAACAATATTTCATATAAATATAAAATTATGATTTTATCGCACTTGAACATCCTTAAGGGCCTTCCCTACCACACGCTCAAAATGCGTTGCAGCGTGTTCGTAAATACGATTTTGTTACGAAACTGTTCCACAAATGACCATTGTGTAAATGTACGATAAGAAAATACACTTCAAACGATGACGGAAAAGTGGTTTCAAAGCATCGCGTCTATCACCACTTCGGAGCCCCTCAAAATAGCTAAAACCAGCCTTTTCAATCTGTTATATCTGAAAAAACTACTCAGGAGATTCGTGTGAAACTACTCTAGGACCATGCAGTGTACCTTGCTGAAAGCTTTCCACCATTAAGAAGTGTCAGTCAGGTGAGTGATCTACGACATCACTGCACGTCGTTTCAGTGTCTTGCAGTAGAGGCGATACCGCACCAGATGAGCCGGTCAACATCGCCCTTGGCGCCGTGCCTCACTCACACGTACACACGGCCAGTAGGCGGGCGCCTTAAGGCCTTGTTACGGAGTTTTGCAGTGATTTCGAAAATATTTTTTTTATTTCTACCTAACACTCATATCAAAATTTCGCTGCACAGTTTGGACACTTATATGTTATAATTTGTAGCTGAATTTTTGTAGAATTATACTGAACGGTTTTTTAGATTTCGTTGCCCAAAGTACCACGTTTTTAATCGTGAAAATAAGCAAAAATGAAGGAAATTTTTTGTTTTGCTGGCGAATGGTACATAAAAAAAAAAAAAACGCGTCCACAGTATTGTGCATCGTGTGATTGCACATTGACTCAAATTTTTTCAAAACTTTTGGTTAAAAAATATTTTGAGTTATTGGCACCAGTCTGGAAAAAAAAACTCGTTCAGGAGGGTAAAATAATCATAACTTTATATTATTTTATATTTGTATGAAACAATGTTAGTTCTGTAGACATTACTTAGGAGTACATTTTCCTCTTATACAAAAATTTAGCTCAGCCAGTTTTCCCACAATGGCATTTCAAAGTCAAAATTGCCATGTTTTTAGTTCATACACCTCCCGAAAACCAGTCAACATAATGAAACTAAATAATTCACAGTCAAAGTACATGCAACGGGCTAGGGTTTTAAGTAACTAAAATACTAACACAAAATTGTTTTGTACTTTTTAAAAAAATTCTAAAAGGATCGAAACAATTTTTCAATTTTCAGAAATATTTAAAATATACGTTGTTTGTAGCTCCGATATTTTGTTCGGAAGGTTCCGGGCTGAAACCCTTTTAAATGCTGTACAAACGTGCAAGTCTGACACAAAAAACTACAAGGAAGATGAAATTAGTGTAAGTTTGACGAAGTCGTTCAAAAGTGATAAAATGGATTATGCTATCCCCAAAGTATCAGCCCATATATACCATCTCACTAACCTCGACGTTAGAGCACCAAACACGATTATATTTAAGCGAAACATTATCTTACCAAAATTCCTTAATGCCACGTAACTTCAAGTACAGGTTTTGAAAAACAAATATGTTATTGAGGGCACCATCACTTATGGTTGTGCTCGAGGAAAGTCAGTCTTAATACCACGTAAACTACGTATTTCATTCGACTAAACTCTTACATTTAAAAGTCTGTAATTTACCCCACTACGTCAACTTTGCAGAGACTATAACATATAAGGCCCAAGTGAAGTCGCTGTTAGTGGCAGGGACAACAAACTTAAGCCTGCTTTTCGCGTGGACAGCTATAATAGCTATTTATCCTGCTGCAGAGTTAACTCACCTAGCATATTTGTCATTCTAAGGCTTGAGGACTGAACTACCTGTCTGTTGTACAAAGAGGTGTCTGCAATGAGTACTAGACGCGAGCAGAGCCGCGGGTGTACTACTAGTACAAATATAAAATAATATAAAATTAGTATTATTTTTTTTCTCTGGAACGCCCTTAAGGGGGCCGCCTTCCTCACGCTTCAAATGCGTTGCAGTGTGTTTGTAAACATATTTTTTTCCATATCAATTCTACGTGTGCCCATGGTGCCAACGTACACAACGAAATCACACTTCACACAATGTCGGAACCTCATTGTTGAGACATGCTCAATAAAAACAGTGTTAAAAACGGCATTTTCAGGCTGCCGTACTTCAAACTTTTGTATGCGAAACTCAGATTGCGATCTGCACTGAACTTTGCTACAGACTTTCCTCCAATAAAATTACATGGTCACGGCTTAGTGTCCCACAGTATAGAAGGCTCGGCGGGAAGCTTGCTCGTTATTTAAGAGCTTTTCTCGTTGAAGCGATGTGGTATTTGAAGCGCGTTTCAAGGTCACCCTTATATCTCCGTCATTTCTGAGCCTCTAACGCCCAGGTAGGCGGCACAATGCTCTTTAGTTTATGCTGTTTGTGCGACAGTTATGGCTACAACCACGCCAGCCAACCAAATACTACAAGTAAAACCACGATTATGTGGTGAATAGACTTTGAAGCCATTTAGGTTCGTTTTCTTACCTGCATATCTTCAGTTCTGCTTCATGGTCATTGGTTGAATATTTTAACTTCAACTCAACTTGTAGTTCTACTGGTAAGTAACATACGTATGGTGCTGCGATAACTTTACTCCCATCAGTGCAGCCAACTGAAAGGCGTGACTGAACAAAACCACGCTGCCAAGAGCTAAGAAAGCAGAACTGCCGATGTGCACGTAAGGCATACTCAAACAAAATTGTCCTGAAATGTTTTACGACTAACTCGTGTCTTGTAACTATAAAGACTAACCGGACAGCTCCGTGCTAACAACTAAGAGAAGTGTGCGAAAAATAACCCAGTGACATGAACTGGAACTTCAGAACAAACTAATATTAGTTTCCCGTTAACTTAAGAGGGCGTGGTACATAATTCAACGCTAAAAGCATTAATCTACAACTGTAGGTTTCTTAAAGCCAATTTGGGAAAAGTAAACAATAGCAATGTTAGACAGTAGTTTTAGCCAACGCTCTAAACGAAATTGTTTCCAGTGTTACGAACTTCTGAGGCACAATCTCTGACGCCGGAACCTCGTGCATTTATCTGCGGCGCAAGAAATCACAAATTAATAATTCTGGAAAAATATTTACTCATAAAGTTGGCAAATACCATTATCTAGGATTGCTATCGAGTAGTTGATCCACATTGGCTTCGAAAAAAACGTACAAATCAATTGATGTTTTTAGCCTTTATTCATCAACCACGCGCTCTTAAACTGTCTCTCGTTTATATGTTTTGCGTTCTGCTGTTTTTAAGTAATTTATTTTCTGTAAGGGCAACGAAAAATGGTCATTCGTCGAGAAAAGAAAGATTTCTCCTCGTTGTGTTTATGACAGCAAAGTTGTGAAATTACTAAAATGTTGTGTACAGTTACTCTTAAAACAAATGTGGAAATCTGACATGAAAGTAACAACCACGGAATAGGTGTCCCAGTTTGTACAAGTATGTTTGCTTGCTTGTCTAGAGTTGTTTTAGTGAAATACTTAAGTGATGTGCCGTAAAGCAGGCCTACTGTTATAGATACGCACGGTTTACGACACGTCACATTTTACACCAAGTGGTAAAACATTAACTACATGTTCGAATGACACGAAACTAACGATGATCTAGAGATTATTTAGCCATCACAACGGCACGGTTATACGTGTGAATTACATGAACGATGTGTTTTACTGTTATAACTGACATTTGCGCAACAATAAACTTCACCTACCTATCAACTCGTTACATTCCGAATAATTTGCAAGGTGCTCTTGATGCCTTATAAAAAAAATCACAAGTGGATAGCGTTATAAATAACGCCATTATTACTTACGACGAATTGATTATGTTTTAAGGCCTCGCTCTTTAGTTTTGCAATGGTTTCGAAAACACTTTTTTTAACGCAAATTAATACATTTATCAAAAATTAACTCTGGCAGTTTTAACACTTATATATCGTCGTTTGTATGTGAATTATTCTGTTGCAATACACCCAACGGATTATTTTATTTTTGCCCCTGAAATATCACATATTTTGTTGTGAAAACAAGCTAAAACGAAGCAAAATAATTTTTTGCTAGCAAACTGTAGATTATAAAAAAACGCTCTGGTAAAATTGTGTATCGTATGACTGTACACAGTGTCAAATTATTTTCAAAAAAATTGGTTAAAAATATTCGAGTTATTTGCAATTGTTTGAAATAAATGAAGACCATGGCCTTAAAGGCGATGTTAAATATGGAGTTTAATTACCCCCCTCCCCTTTCTCAAAATTCTTTTTCTCCCAACAAGCCCTGATGCAGACAGAGGTTGTATAGCCGAACGCCAAATGTACAAGAAGTTCCAACTTTGCTGTACTAAGTTTTTCGCTGAAAACTTTTAATATGCCATTTCCCAATCTCATTATGATTTTTTCGTTCTTCTCCATCATCAATCAAAGTGGCTTATCACGAGAACTCCAGGTCAACTGGCTCTCTGGACACGATTTTGTTGATTGTCTTGCAGAATGTACTTTGCGTGCAGAAGTGCCTGGCTTGAACACCCACCCAGTATTACCGTTTTACTTCCACTAGTTGCGTAAATTTAACGGTTAGGATTTAAAACAATAATGCTGCAATCGCCAAATTATCCAACAAAACTTTCGCAATTGGGGAACAGGATCGCCCCTTTTTTGCTTTTTTTTTTTTTTTTTTTTTTTTTTTTTTTTTTTACCATACTGAAACTGTCAAAAAACGCACCATTTTCCACCTTGAGTTCCTACTTTTCCCGGGAAGAACCCCAGGACCACCGCTTTATTATAAAAGGGAGGGGGGTTGGTGTTACTACATACATTCCCATGTTCACACCCCCCACCCAAAAGAAAAAATCCTAGCTACGACCGCACCCTACAAAATCATGGGAGCGCACCTGGACACTACCGTTCCATCGTAAATGTTAAGGACTTGTTCCCGAGTTTTTTTTTTTCAGACTGGTGCCAATAACTCAAATATTTTTTAACCAAAAATTTTGAAAAAATTTTAGTCAATGTGCAATCACACGATGCACAATACTGTGGACGCGTTTTTTTTAAAATAATGTACCATTCGCGAGCAAAAAAACAATTTCCTTCATTTTTGCTTATTTTCACGACGAAAAACGTGGTACTTTGGGTAATGAAATCTAAAAAAAACCCGTTCAGTATAATCCTACAAAAAATTCAGCTACAAATTATAACATATAAGTGTCAAAACTGTGCAGCGAAATTTTGATATGAGTATTAATTAGGTAGCAATAAAAAAATATTTTCGAAATCACTGCAAAACTCCGTATCAAGGCCTTAAGTACGCATTTCTTAGGTGAAGTCTCACCCCTAGTGCTGAATTTCTCATTTACCAATCATAACATTACTTTCAGTTAAAACTCCAAAAATGTATTGATATAACGGGTAAACATTTCGCAAATTCGCTCACTTTATTACTAAAAGCCTACACATAGTTATTCATTCATTTAATTACGTCGTATTTTATAAAAGCGACGAAGTTACGGCGTAGTCGCCTTGTCTTACACTGAACCACTGAGAAGAAACAAAAACAAAACGCGAAACAACAACAAAAAAAAAAAAACACAAAGAAATGTAAATACATGTATCTGAAAAAAATATTAAGCTGACAACAATAAATACAAATCCAACAAGCAGATAAATTGTCTCATAAGACTAAATAGATGTAGAGTATTTCATAATTGCCAAAAATAAGCGTCCCGCGATTGATTATAACAAATTAATAACAATAATTTATGTACCTGAATAGCAACGAACTATTACCAACATTATAATCATATGAGAATAACTAACTATTACAGCAGAATAACTAATTACAACACTGGAAATCTAATACAATAAAAACTAACTACAATCCCGGCTGAATGGTAGTATAAAAGGAGTAGTTGAGGAACAACCAGGTTGGCAACACTGGTAGCCTTGACGGCGGGGCGGATAAATGCGCCATGACGAGGACTCCAGCACGTTCAGACACGACCACGACTGACTAGACGCGAGTTCTATCTACGTCCCGCGCTCCACCAGATGCCAGCATGTTATCAACCAAGATTACGAATGAGCGGATTAGTTTTATAGTGGTGTATGTCAGGTCAAATAGTTTCCAGCGGGGGAAAAATTAATAAATTTATATGTGTATGAAACCAATGACGTTAAGGTAAAACGCTGTAACCCACATTTGACAAACTTTAGAGCAGAAAAAACCGACTATCTTTGAATTAAAGACACTTAAGGGGGAGTGTTTAGACAATTTTATTGAATTTTCAGTTGAAGCCATAACATTTATTAAAATTGTATTATCACAATTTTCTCTTCGACAAAACATATAATATGTTCTTGCTAAACTGCTTGTTATAAATAATAATGGAATCTTTCATTAATTTGTCATGCAGAATCATTGCAAGAGATTTCTTGAAAGTTAACCTGTAACTCTCTCGCAATGATTCTACATGACAAATTAATAAAAGATTCTATTATTTTTTATGTCAAGCAGTTTACCAAGAATGCATCCTATACTTTGTCGAAGAGAAAATTTTGATAACACAATTTGAATAAATGTTATGGTTCAAAAACTGAAGATACATTAAAATTGTGTAACACTCCCCCTTAAGTGGACCATTTGGGTAGAAGATTAAGCATTTTATTAGGTTGTCACAATTCGTTTTCGAGTTATTACCTATAAAACCATAAGAAACACGTTTTTTATTAAATCTAATTTTCGCCGAAATTGAGGTCTACACCACCGAGTGTTACTTTTATTGATGGTACTTGGGAGTAAACGTTCCTTTTATAAAACAATTTAGCTCAACAAGTTTTCCCATAATAGCATTTCCAAGTCAAAATTTGCATGTTTTTAGTTCATACACACCCGAAAACCAATCAACATAATAAAACTAAATAATTCGCAGTGAAATATCATGTCACGGGTAAGGGCTTTACGTATATAAAAACTTAACACAAAATAGTTTTGTGTTTAAAAAAATTTCCAAAAAGAGCAAAAAAAAATTTTCAAACCTCAGAATTGTTTTGTAAAATACAAAACATTGTTAAAAGGGTTTTTTCGGTACGTAAAACTCTTGTCAGTGAAATGTAAAATTACTGTGAATTATTTTGTTTCATTACGTTGATCGGTAATTGGGGGGGGGGGGGTGTATGAACTAAAAAAACATGTAAATTTTGACTTTGAAGTGCCGTTATGGGGAAACGGAGCTAAGTTTTATATAAGATGATAACGTAATCGTAGGTAACGTCTGCAAAATTAACGTTTCATACAAACATAAAAAAAAAAAAAAAAATTGTTTCCTTTCTTGAACGATCTTAACAATATTTATTTGTAATCACATGCAAGTACATTCTTGCAATATGCAATTGGAATTCAGAAAATCAGTTTAAAGTGAAAAATTTGCAAAAGAATATTATTTTGGAAAATGTGAATAATGTGAACAAAAATGACACTACTAAAAAATTGTGACTTACGCCACAACGAATCTCAGCCCTTCAAATAACACGACCAGCGCAACGATGTGCAGAGCTTCGGCCAATACAAGTTAGATCGAAAACTACTCGACATGCGTGATGTCTGTAAGGGAATATGAATAGCATTCAAAAATCGTTACCCGCATGTATTTATTTATTTTATTTCGTCTTTAATTTTCTTGGCGAAGTTAAGGCTAAAATGCCTTCTCTTACACCTAACCAAAATTTAAACAAATATCACGTCCACAAAGGTAGCAATAAAATGACTTGAAATCTAACTAGAAACAATAGAAAATAGTAACTAAGTATATAAAATTGTCGTAGTTAAAATAAAATAAGCTGACAGCTGCGACAAAACTTAAATGAGAACTAATCTAAATCCTGGAATATACTTGCAGCTTACAGCATACATTTTATATGTTATTAAACAAACAAGAATGAGATAAATAATACAAATGACTTGTGCAGTTAAGAACATTAGAAGAAAAGTTTACAAATCTGAGACAGTACCACTGGATTAAATAATAAAATATCTTACTTTGAAATTGATTCAATAAAATCCAGACAGAAATATATAGATAATTATAGAACATGTTACGTAATGCAGAAACGAAAAAGCTAAGGCCTTATTAATGTGTGGGTGACTCGAATTGATGGAATCAACGGCGAATTGTCTTGATATGTTTGGTCGTAATGCGCTTGAATGTGATTAGTGTTGCCGAATTCCTGATATTCAAAGGACACACAGAAGGTCCTAAAGAGTACTTTCTCGCAGGCGAAGGGGAAAAGGTGGGGGAAGCAAAATTGAGATTTTTTTCCCCCTGTCCTTTTTAGGGTTTACCAGCATGATGCAGAATTTTTTAAAGACGTACAGCAGTGTACGATATTCCTTCACCTCAAATATTACGACATAAAGTGATAGGGTCACCGATGAACGTCTCTTACAGGAGAGTTGTCTTCTAGAAGACTCCACGCTAGAGTTCAGTGACTTGCACCTAGGCTAGGGTGATGCGTAGACACACGCAGAATTCGCGTTATATTCTGACAGCTGACTAGACTGCAAGTGTCTATAAGCAGGTTCGACGTCTCCCGCTGGCCGATATTGTCGTGACTTACCGCGGAGAATGCTTACACGGTAGGGAGGCCAATCTCTGTACAGAAGTAACACACGTGAATGACAACACATAAAAGTTCGTGGCCAATTGAATCTCAGATTATGCTCTGGCTTGTATAGGGAAGTGAAGTTTAGTCTGCTACCAAATGGTAACGCGAATTTTGCACGTCTCTAGTGATGCGTGATGAGTGTGCTGTGTCGCCCTTATCGCTTCCGCACTTCTAAGCCTCGAACGTGCAAACATAAGTTCACCAGGTGCTTAAGGAAACTGGTGCATGAAAACCGGAAAGTTGTTTAAACTATACATGGTGCCTTTCAGAGTGCCACTGTGGTTATCTGCAGGAAGTCACCAGTCCTGACAACAAAAATTGGTAGTTGTAACCACATTTATGAGGAGCTTGTGTGGAAACTACGCTCACACTCGCATAGCATCTAGTTATAAATGACCATAGCTAAGCGTTCGTGATTATTAAGTTTTTATGGTTAAGTACAAGTATTATGTTTATTATTTTCATGCTTACGTGTGTTCATAAAGAGGCTTCTTGCTGAAACTCACGTGTTTTAAGTGCATTTAAGAATATTGGTTGACATGTCGTATAGTTATTCCTTGGTGTTTTGTATTTTATTTCCACATCAGTTGCAGTATCTGTGTGTAACAGAAGGCATATTGCCTTAACTGCGCCAAATATGACTATTATTATTATTATTGCTGCTATGGCTGAGGCTGGCCCAGCAGGAGTGCTGACTGAAGCTGGGCGACGGTGGCCGGCCCAGTAGACGGAAGATCTGGCGAGCAGATGGAGCCACCCCCAGCGAGAGACAGGGGGCGGTGCACCGGAAATTGTCTGTGGCTCTTCCCCGCCCATCATCCCCCTTGAGCAGCAACCCCTGGCAGAGACACCGCTCACCCGGACATAACAAAACACCACCCTCGTCGCCTGCAGTGCCTGTGGGAAACATCTCCGCGGGCCGCGACACACTTCGCCAACCCCTCTTCCTCGTCAGCAACTGTGCCAGCCTCTCAAACCACACACGCTGCTCTGCACTCTACTGTACTACACTACACGACCAGCGATATTCCCCACACTCCGTCACCTTTCGTGTGAGAATTTTGCATTAACGAGCCACTTAAAGAGTTAGTAGAAGCTAATCCCGCCGGCATGGTTTGAGCCTCGGACACAGGGTGTAGCACGTCCGTCAAACACCTCATCGCCTCTAGGCGCGAAGAGCTAAACTAGCGTGCAGTGTTTTCCTAGAACGTGTTTTTCAACGGGACTTAAGGGCTTGTTCCCGAGTTTTTTTCAGACTGGTGCAAATAACTCAAAAAATTTTTAACCAAAAGCTTTGAAAAAATTTGAGTCAATGTGCAGTCACACGATGTACAATACTGTGGATGCGTTTTTTAAAATAATGTGCCATTCGTCAGCAAAAAAAAAAAAAAAAAAAAAAAAAAAAAAAAAAAAAAAAAAAAAAAAAAAAAAAAAAAAAAAAAAAAAAAAAAAAAAAAAAAAAAAAAAAAAAAAAAAAAAAAAAAAAAAAAAAAAAAAAAAAAAAAAAAAAAAAAAAAAAAAAAAAAAAATTTCCTTCATTTTTGCTTATTTTCACGACAAAAAACGTGGTACTTTGGGTAATGAAATCTAAAAAACCGTTCAGTATAATTCTACAAAAAAAAAATTCAGCTACAAATTATAACATATAAGTGTCAAAACTGTGCAGCGAAGAAATTTTGATATGAGTATTAGGTAGCAATAAAAAAATATTTTCGAAATCACTGGAAAACTCCGTAACTAGGCCTTAAAGCGATGACCCTGTTATCTTATTTTTGAAAAGCACGTGGTAAAGCCCAACGCATGCTTCTATGATTTCGTTTTAAGATTCCGGTTATTTTCTCAGCTGCAGCGACATGAAAAAGTCATTTTTAACACTTTTGAGGAACTTGGTAATCATGTATTTAATCAGCGGATGGCATTTTAAAACCATAGGGACAGAATTTGAAGTGTGTCTTCGGGTTATTTTCACAATAAAATTGGTTATAGTTTGGGTGGTAAAATACGAATAGCTACCAGAAAATTTGGTACAAATTGCTTTGCAATTGTTAAAAAACAATGTAGTGATTCTTCGATATGAAAATTATCTTTCTTTACAAAAAATGTTCTCAAAATCACTGTCAAACTACCGGGACATGCCTATTTAAGGATCAGGAAATGCTGCGAAAAAAAAAAGTATCATTAACTTAACCGTACAGTAAAAAAATATTGGTACATTTTCTGTACATTAAATGGAAGTAGTTATACGTGATATGACCATTTTGTATCATTCCCAGACAAAATTGGTATTTTCCTTACACGTGCTACTTTTTCGAATGCTTTAATGGTATGCGTACCATAAACACATAGTAAATTTCTTTGCAATATGCACGTTCTCTGCACTCCTAAACGAAGGCCAAAACAATATCTTTTAGCGATTATTTTGTCGTATTTCCGGAATGAATGTGTGTTGTTATCGTTCCAACTATTTAGTTTTCAAATCGCCTATATGGATTCAACTGTATTCCTATCCAGAACTATATGAATGTTTATGTTTCTCGACAATAGCTTAAAAGGTTTTTTTTTCTTTCTTTTAATTTTGGTTTTGTTTATGTGTGGTTTTTCGACAACCCAGCAAAATTCGCTCGCAATGGCGTGTGCCCACAAAAAACGGTTCACTTTATAATACTAACCCATTGCAGGAATTGTTGAAATATCATTAATAACAATAATAATAATTTACACCACATTTACCCGAGAAAATTTTATCCGTTTTAAGTTACATCTGGTTCAAATGTATAAAATGTGTTTATTTACACTGCTATGCATCTATTAACAAACTGTGAAAAATATAAACTGGCCGAATGGAAAAAAATTACAAGGACTTCTAAAGTAATCGCATTGCAGTGAACGGCTTATACTAGAATTCAGACGCCTAGTTCTTACAATATGCAGAGCACAGGTGGCCCATGCATTGCCTATGTCCTAGGCGTAAAACCACCCGCAGAATGACACAACTACAGAAACCTTTATAAATACGAACGGGAAAAATCGATAGTTCAATGACCCACATGTTAAAATCCACTTGCCTATGCATATTCAAGACCCGTCTATTCGTTCACTGTCTACTGTTCCAGTGAGTAGCAGCTAGCGGACACGTGGTCGGGGCAGTTCACCAATTAAAAAAAAAAAAAAACTTCAACGTTTCTTATTGAATGCAGCATTTTACTTAGCCGAAGAATTCGTTAACCACACTACAATGCAAAAGTCAGGCCTAAAATAGTGCTGTTTTGCACTGTTGTTGTCTTTTACATTCATTACTTGGCGCTGTAAAAAAACATTGTATTATCAGGACTACCGACGAAATTGCTTTTTAAAAAGGCTGTAGTAATTAGCACTATATTAATATGGAAAACACATATGTATATAGTTATGGATACTAAATGAGAATGTGAGGCCCGGGGCAATATAAATATGAGCCCCCCACCCAGCCATCCTTTTTTAGATGCAGTGATAATATGCGCTTGTAGGTCCTCATACTTTCCTGACATATTAGTTGCGTTGTCATAGCTCTGACCTTGGCAGTTCTAAATATCAAGGTCGTTGTCTTTACATGCACTTTACACCTAAAATATTTATTCCACAGCTACCAACGTGGTTTAATGGGATCTTTAGAAAATCCCAGCCATTTCAAATTAAATTTTTCTAAAATTTTTAAATAAAAAAAATTGAGGCTGCCTAGAATAAGGGGCCCAGGGGAAATGCCCATTTTGCCGTCCACTAGACGCGGCCCTGTACTATTCATCACTCATTTATTTAGAAAGTGTTCTGCGCAATGTTGAAGATCACTTGCTGATTAACGCTGTATATATTACTGTTACATACATTAATTATTCCATCATATATCTGTTCTTCTTGCAATTGCTTGTAGTTGTAACTATATAATGATTACTTGACTACTCGCAACACTTGTGTATTTTCTGGAGGCTAATAAACTGGCTATAGTGAATCAACATGCAGGTAATGGAACTCGCGAATTTCCCAGTGTTCCATATTTATAAAGGTTTGGGTACGGCCATAGAGGAACAGGTCTGGACACTTGGATTTGATAACTTGACTCTAATATGACTTATCGGCGCCACTGGTAATCTGGTGTCGTGTTAACATTACGTAAAAGGAACTACCGGTAGCAAGTTCATCTCGCAGCCACCAGGAGCACTGGTAGTACGACGCTGTATTGCATTGTTGAAACTACAATTAATTGCTAGTGGAAATTTCCGTCAATACCATTGGTAGACAGACACGCTAGTGCCCTGGTCTGTAATTTAAAGACCGTGGTCGGAGGCACGGTCGTAGAAGAACAGGTCTGGACACTCACCTGGATATTTGACCCCCTTACTGTTTGGCTGTAGTTCACCAAGTTACCGAGAATATTGTGTTTTATTGGCGCTGCTGTTAGGGCGGTCACACTAAACTCCGCCCGCACTTCCTTACCGCTAAGATAAACAATTTATCACGCGAATTTTTCCCGTCTCTGGTTATAGATTAATACTTTTTGCGTTGAATTATGTACCACGTCTTCTTAAGGACTGTCCCTGGTTATTAAATTTAGCACTGTTATAGGGTTTTTCATTCTTATTCCTCAATAAATAATATACCTGCGACAGTACAACTGTTTGAAGCAAAAATAAAAGCAACATTTGTGTTATTACAGTCGAAGTTTTGATACTGGGATATCAACGCGATTATGAAAAAAAAAAAAAAAAAAAG
>PNEQ01050044.1:0-63396 GCA_003012365.1 Medauroidea extradentata
CAGAGTGCACGGCGTGCTCCTGGCCTACAGGGAGCGGAAGATCAACGGTCGCAGCGACACCAACCTGAGGGGAGCTTCACGGGCCCTAGACGCCCTGAGACCTCGTGCCTCCCCGACTCGGCCGGGGCAATAGCTGAGTGGCGCCCACTTCCTTAACATCTACGTAAATTACCGCCCCTCAGGGAACACACAGTGTCATACTTAATGTTTATATTACCTAGAAAGTCCTAACAAACATCTAAATTTAATTTTAAAAAATTATTTAAAAATATTTGCACTGACAGTCACAAACTGAATAATAGAATAAATCACTATTCAAATGTTAATATTTGTTGTGTTACACAATTTCTGTTTGCATTTGAAAGTTTGTATACAATGGACACGTACAACATGGTAATAATGCAAAATCGTATCGGAGAATTATTTGTTTTTAATTTAAGTATGTAAAATTGCTTTAATTTTTATATTTTGTCCAATTTTTAAAAAAAACATGTACCCAACCTTTCACGTCAAGTTACCCAGCACAAAGCAATTGTGATTGTTACCAGGAAAACAATGCTTTGACAACTTTTTTCCCGAAACTAATGTGGCAACCAGGATTATCTGCGAATTCATAAGATTTCAAATCGTACTTGCTTTCTACGCAATAAAACTTTAAAATTCATCTGAACTTCCACACAGCAATAAATTGCAAAACATTTGTTGATGCCATATTTACAAGTTCATAAACTAGCCAACAGATGTCAGCCACTCTGAGTGACAGCACAAATATTACAAGAATAAATTATGGTGCATTACAACAAAAATTCAAATTTTTTAAAATTTTTTTGGTTAGAACAAATATGTATACATAATTATTTTACATATTTTACCATGTTATTTTTTACTATCCGCAGTTGAAAAGGAAACAATATAATTGAGGACCAAAAATTTGCAAACCACTTTTTTATTTTTGATAACAGAACTCACATTGTAAAGAAAATTAAGCCATAATTTAAAAATAAAATAATTAGGCCTACATATTTTTACTATGTAAAAATTGTAAGAAAATTGTAGCTTTTTGCAAACATTTACAACTCCACAACACATAAAGTAGATAACCGATTTCAACAGTGCAAATTCTAATTATGTGTTCTTCACAGTTATATTAAAAAAAAAACCAACACAGACTAACCACATAGTTTGTCGTCGTACCAGGCCACAGGCCAGGTGGAGTTGCACCTGGTCGCGGCAGGTGTTTACAAAGTGTGTCTGTGGCAGGTGTGCGCTGGTTGGTAATGGCAGATGTGCGATACTTGAGTGTGTGTGGCAGATCACTGACGGTGGCAGGGCATGTGTGAACTTGACACCAACGTGTGACACCTGCCATCCCGGCCATCTGCCAGTGCAGGACACATGGCTTTGCCGCCCCCTCCCTCTACCAGTGCATGAAGAAGGCAGTCTGGAAGCAGCGGCCGTGACGGACAGAACGAGAGAGACGTGGTGTGCTTCGGGACTCTGATTCGTCCACCAAGATTCGTAACGTGCGTGTGTGCAACTATCTGGCCCAGTGTTTTACTTTGTTTCGCCTTTTGGAACTGGCTCACTTAAGGCCCTAGGGTATGTGGGTGTGGACCGCCCCATAAGTGTCCATGTAAGGTGTAGTTTTCTCCAGATCCTCCCTGCTTTTCCCGATCCGCAGCTGTTTAGACTTGCCAGGTGAGAGAGGGGCACGCCGGCACGAACAGACCACGACCCATCGAGCCTCGTGTTCCTGGCTACACGCTTAACCGGGTGGCGCCCAGAGAATTCCGACGCAGCTCCGTTCGTACCTCACTCTCACCGGACACGGCGTCAAGTTTAATACCAGGAATTAATTCTTTGATTTTTTGCTAATGGTCCTAAATGATTGAAAAATAGGCCCTACTGTATGCTATTTGAGAAATGTAATTGCATTGCTCTTAGAAACAGATGTAAACTTATGAAGTACTGAATCATAATCAAGTGACTACATTTACAGATAAAACACCACCTTCTATCCATCTTCAGTTTTGATATTTGCTTGTCAAAATTTGGAATGAGGTGAAATTACAAGGTCAGTGACCAAGTTATGTGACCACAATAATTTCTACATGAAATGAAGTACTGGGTGAGAAACTCCGAACTGAGCAGACAGACATCAAACATACAAATATTAGAGTATTCTTCACTCACCAAAACCTTGCCTGACGACAGAATTGCCATGCGTGGAGACACGAGTACTTGCCAACGACCTCCCATTGCTGGCCTCATTCAGGTCAACAGTCCTCATGGCGCCGTGCAGGTCGCGTGCTTCCAGCGGCTGAGGGGTGGACACCACAGTCTCCACACTGCGACATGGCTGGCCCTTGCGTGTGGACGGAGATTCTGGCTGTGCTTCGGGGCTCACGGATCGGCTCAGGCTACGGTTCAGGTTCACATGCACTGTCTCTGGGCTGATTACAGCCCCGCTATACTCCTTTTCAGTAGACCCCTCATCTGGCAGCACCGGTGCTTTGGGCACTGCTTCGTTGGGGGTGCTGCTCTGTCGATTGCCATCTTCTGTCTCTTCCTCGAAACGAACCCAAGTGCTACTTGAAGGCACTTCCGGCTTGCCGGCTGGAGTGTCACTTTGGTTGGTTTCATTCATCCTTGTGACACTGCCACACAACACCACTTAAATTAAACATTACATACAGCACAAATAATAGCTGCAACCACTGGCAGTTCAACAGAATAACAATTACAATACAGTGGATCACAATTAAAAAATGTAACAAAAAAAGGAAGAGAAAACCTCAACGGTTAAATGATTTACAAATAACCTCAACGGTTAAATGCATTACAAATAACCCTGACTAATTACTGAGCACTGGCGTGTTTTTCACAATATAGTAACAAGTAGAAGTTAGCAAAAGAAAAAAATTAATGATACTGGTAATAAATGTAGCTGTTAGCAATACTCAGTTCGAAAATACTTCTTTTTACCACTTTTACCTACCTCAGTAAAACAACTATGTTCATACATTACATCTATCAAGGCCTTTGTGCTGTTTGATGGCATGTAAAACACACATTTTTTTTATTTTTATATATAGGTGTGTGTGTGTGTGTGTGTATATATTATACACACACACATTTTAAATTGTGGTAGGCTTAACATGGCCAAAATGAACTGCTCATATGGCAGTAAACAATCTTTTAATACTTACGAAATACACCAAATTACTTTGACATGTTTACAGTAGGTACCCAGGAAAAGTGTATCACACAATTCTGTAATAACTCACAATGTTAACATTTAATGCCATTTGTTCAGCTTGTAATTTCGTTGTTGTCAACACTTGAACACACAAACCTACAAACAGCAAATTTTCAACAAATGGTAGGGAACTATTAAAAATGTGGTAAGCAACATAAAAAAATATCTGAGTATATATAAATTTTTCCTATTGTTAAATATTTGTAAAATTTTGACAACACTGCTATTGAAATTTTTAAAAATTAATTATATCAAATTGTAGGCTACAAAAGTTGCAGGACCCATACATACATAGTATGTGTTCATTAATTTAAGTTTGAAAATTGAGTCACATTGTATTTTATTTAGTTCTTAAATTTTTTTTGCTAATGTTGAAGATCATAGCCTGCCATTGTACACTGATGCACGTGGTTAACAACTATTATGAAATGTTTGCCATGTCTGTTATAGATGCAAAAATCTGTTGACAAAATCTCTTGACAGTCAGTAATTTTTTAACGTGCTACAGCTAATGCTTGCTCACACACACCTGAAGTGTCGACTGGCTTGTTTCATTTTATGTGACTACCCAACGACAATAGTTTGACTTTAAGTTTATAGTTTTAGATAACACTGGTGGGTTGTAAGGTCTATATAATTTTAATGACTAAACATGAATTACAGGTAGTGAAATATTTTCTTCTTAAAGTCTGTGAGTTTTGTACACAGGAAACTATTGTAATGGCTACTTATGCAGAAGGGGAACTTACACAGGCAGTTGTATGGGAAGTATATGTTGTTTTAACATTGTCTGAAACAAAATATACAGTGACTTTACTAGTGAAAGTAAAAAAAAAAAACTTCTAACCAAAAATTGAAGGGGGACGGAAGAAACTTTTACAATTCACAGCAAATGGCATTTCGTACAAAGTAAACTGAAACCAGTCCATCAGATAACTAGTTAAATCTATATTACTTACAGTAGGATTATTTAGTTCAGTCTGGAAAATAATTTATGAATATGAGCAAGGAGCAGGGTCAACAGTTCTGATAAAGGTCATGTTTGATCATAGGCGTAATTCGGGGGTAGCAAGGGGTGGCAGGTTCAATTTCCACCACCCCCCCTTTTTTTTTAATCTCTTATACCTGGTAATCCTTGCCACCCCAATCAAAAAGCTCAAATTACGCCCATGTGTGAGACAAAGGGTACTCTTAAAACTTCAAAAAATTTAGGAACAACTGACCT
This sequence comes from Medauroidea extradentata, assembly GCA_003012365.1. Classification (NCBI taxonomy): domain Eukaryota; kingdom Metazoa; phylum Arthropoda; class Insecta; order Phasmatodea; family Phasmatidae; genus Medauroidea; species Medauroidea extradentata. The sequence continues at coordinate 4,485 of PNEQ01050044.1, forward strand.
ACCATTGTTTATCTTCTGTGTAAAATGCGCCAAATAAATATTATGTTCTTATTTAGTTTTTCATCCATTTAGTTACAAGGTCAATCTTTCTTCGAACTTAAGAAAGCACACTTTTAAAAATTGGCAGACTTTACATTCACAGTACATCTAGTTGACAGAATATTATTAAGAAGAACTCGTAATACTGAACTCCCCTCCCTTTTATTCACGAAATATTCCTAAACATGTGCGTCTCTACTACTCAGTCAGGTTCAGCTAAAGTATTTATACATCTTCCTTTGGCCTTCTATTGGTATATTTACTCCTACATACTTGACTACCATCAGCACTAAGACTGCTGCTGACTGGCACATGTACTGCAGTAATTGCCTTTACATGCACGCCACTAAACTGTTGTGTGGTGTTTTACTATTATTCTTTTTCCAATGGGACGTGAAGATGTGAGCATGTAATTTTATTTCTGGGAAATATAATTTTAAGTCCAATGCATGTTTCTAGTTTTGCATATTTTTTAATCCAGTTGGTATTTTTCCACAAACAATACTCTAAAAATATGTTTTTAGCTTTTTGAGGGACTATAAAATCTTTGAACTTTTAAAGATATAACAACATACTTTGAAGTGTTGTGTTCTTTTTTTTTTTTTTTTTTAAATGTATAAATGTAATTCACATTACATAGTTTCATCAAATAATAATCATAAACTCTGTGCAAAATACTTGCAGCAGACTGGGATGTCACTTTAACAGTTTACATATTAGAGAGATTCCCTTAAATTCAGAATTTCATGTTGATTTTGGTATTAATTGACATAAACACTTTTTTGCTATAACTATTCTCATTCAGTCCTGGGGTGTTATTGTAATTTATCAACATACACCAACACATTCCATGCATATGTTGGTTCCTTGCAAAACACAAGTTAAATTAGGCACCACGTGATAACAACATGAATTTGTAGCCAGTGGTACATGACCTTAGCTTTACAAGAGGTGTTGTTGCAGCTGATAGTAGGAAGCATGATATGGATGTTTTGCAAGTGTACCAGCCATAACACAGAGGAAAAAATTTGGTACCAATAATATGAAGTGACAGAATCTGCCAATGCTTCATTTATATTTTTATACTCACTGCAACTAAAAATTTATAAATAATAAATATTTGGCACACCAAAAATCCAACTTCTGTTAACATTTAAGATTCTTTCAGTATCGGTTAAGAACATAAGTTAAAAAACTCTCATAATTTAACGGAGTTAAAAATATTAAAAGTACACTTTTATTTTCCCAGTTGACAGTAGTAATTGTATTTAATTCTTATAAATTTCCCCTGCAATTATGCTCGGCCAATTACAAACAATTACAGTCACATAAACTATGGTATGTGTGTTGAACTGCAGGATAAGTTCTGATAGTGGTCATGTTTGGTATGAGTTAGACAAACAGGAGTAGTAAAAAAAAAACAGAGAATACAAATGGTAAAATTTTTTTAATGTATCTGCATGGCTTATTATTAGACTCAGAGACCGACCATTCTGAAATTTGCCCTGAAAATGAACAGAGTTCTCCTCTGTATCCTCAAGACATAGACAATATCCATTGCATTGACAGCTTCTTCCTTGCTCGGTTTAGTGACTGTATCAGGAATGACATTTCAAGGAACATTTGGAGCACAACTCGTGTCTCCTCGTAGATGAGGTCAGAGATACGATTTACCCAGCCATGCCTGGCCAGCCTACAAATGGCAGGCTTGGTGATACCCTGGATATTGTCACGCAGCACCTTCTTGGGACGATTTCCACCACCTTTCCAAGTTCAGTTATGTCTGTGTGTACTCCAGCCTAAGTTAATCACGCCATTTCACACAGCATTCAGGTGTGCTAACTTTTACTTTCATGTATGACAGTAGACCTACTTTGTATAGTGATCAAAGTATAGACTCGTGTGTACTCGCAAGTAAGTCTCTGCAACCTATCCTGTACACATACAGATGTACCTTTCATAAAATAAAATATTAAGCCTAAGGAGAGCTAGTGACATCCACCCACATAAAATTACTAGAAAATTGCAAGTCAAAATCTACAGACTCGTAAATGGATAGGTTTTGTTATGAGTGAAGGACAACTGTCGACATAAATTTATTATTTTTAAGAATAAAATGTAAGTTGTATTAGAATTCTGGTTATGTTGAAGTATAGAGCAAGACTGAGGTTTGTTTAAAGTTAGTACTAACGGAATGCCTGTATCAGGCCATCCTAAAGAAACGTCCAGCGTAGAATACTGATTAATTACTTCTGAAGGTTTCAGATGCAGCTATACAACAAGCATACAACTGCTTGTGATGTCACAAATTCATTATGTTGTTATGTTTAGGTGAATAAAGTGTGTAATAGAATAATCATACAAATTTTGTTCCTCTTACTTAGTTGATCCATATGCTACCTGTAGTTGCGCCCCATCACTTAAAGAGGTGTGGCTTGTGTGAAAATAACACAAAACTAACAGATGGAGACTAGATTATTTGCTCACTGTTGTTGTTCAAGTAAATAGCACACTTGCGACTGATTCTGACTCACTCTTTCTTGAGTGCAACTCGTGAAGGTATGATTTCAAATATTTATGAAATTTAAAAACCAAGACTTATTGCCGCAATTAAAGTCACTTGCAGGTGACACTAACTTGCATAAACCCTCTCTCGGGGCCTGCAGTGGAGTGTCTCCCCAAACTTACAAAGCCTATCATTCTTTCGTGGCACTCCCACGTAACCACAACAGTCAACCTGGCCAGCAGCATTCTATTGCTTAGGCCACACCCATGCAGTGGCCTACTAAACTCTCACCCCCAGACATCATCAATGTTTATGTTCAAAAAATTACAAGTTTCATAGGACATAATTCACATTACAACTCATAATTCTTATTTTACTTCACACTGCCTATTTACATGTAATCTCACTGCCTCCTGAGACCAGCTATGATTGGCTGCTTGTTCTTGGGGATGGTCCCTTGTATTGTGTCCTTAGGCCCTCTAGAGAAGAGGGAAGGATGTCTTGAAGCAGAGAGTGGTTTGGTTACAAGTGCCCACTGTGTGAGACCACCAAGAGATTGGTCAATTCAAGATTATTGTCTTTGGACGTTCTAAGGAGGAGCTACATTTTCCATAGTTAGTCTTTGATGTGGGAGGGGGCAACCCAATCCCTTTCTCTCAAGAACCCACAAGCTGTCCAGTGGTTAGTTGCAAAGTCCTCTACCTCTGCTTTAAACTTAAAAATATCCTTGAAACCATTATTTCATATGCCCTAACATTTAATCCTCTTGATTTCTTGCCTGTTACAAAGTATACAACTTATGCTCTAATTAAGTTAAATCTGTATAAATGAAACTGAAGCAAGAATAATGATGAAAAAAACAAATTCAAATGGTGACACTACTTACTCCTATATACACACTTCTGGGACTTACACAAAAACTCCTGTCCAAATAGAGAATAAAACTCATAATAAATGAACTTTAGCCACTTCAAATATGCTCAAGTAAAAGACAGGACCTCAAAAATAACTCTCAGATGTACAGCACATACTACTCAGTTCAACACTATAATCTGAAAGTGGTTGAGTTACTCACCACTCTGGTGTTATAAAAGGAATCAAAAGAAAGTTTGACGGAGGCTGCATGTGCAGCAACTGGTATATCATGAAGGTTTAGGCTGGAACAGGCTATTACTTGTAATATACCCACTTGAAGGCAACTACAGCTGTGGGACAACTACAGTCCACACAATGCAAGGCTAAATGCATTGGCCTCACTACCAACAACAGCCAGTTCCTGCCTAAAACTTCACGATAATCCAGTTGCTGCATATGGAGCCTCCCATGAAATTTCTTTTAATTCCTGTTCTAGCACCAGAGCGATGAGAGCCTTACCATCTTGACAATAGTGCAAAACTGAAGTGCTGGGAACTAGTCCATCCGTATGTATAATAAAATCAAGACAGCCACTAGCCCTCAACATACTATAACTTTCATTCAAATTTCTGCCACACTCTAGTTTGCCCCTTGGCTGGTATTTACCAACCATTGCTTATTGCCCGCCATGCTGCACTGTGCAATCACTTGCTACCCATTGAAGTTGGCTTGGCCAGCAAAATGATGCAATGCGCGAAAAATGTGTCGTCCACATGTGTTTTCCTACCTTCAAGTATGACTCTGTAAGTACTTATGTCACTCTGTCCTACATGTTGTAAAAATTAGTAGTCTAGTTGCTGTTTCCACCTTGTCTTTGTTAACATGAAGTAAAACCTAGTTATTGCATGAAAACTATAAATGAAATACATAAATAATGTTTATCCATTTGCCACAATAAATCACACTGCACAATAAAATTTTAAAACCTTCAAAGACATGATTTCACTATACATTACAACTAAGAAAGTAGTCAGCAATCAATTTCAACTTTATAATTTGCCAATGGAGGGAAACATTTAATAACTCTTTACAATATTTTCTGCAAAAAAACTTTGTACAAGTAGCATATCTGACACAGACACCCACATTCTCCTGATAACATATCCCCAACTTTCAAAAACAAAGCATTACATGGCTATATCTCACCATTGTCGCTTACTAGCCATCTACAAAGCCTTTGGAAGTAATTAACGAGACAATAATACCACGTAGTGACCTGAACGATACTGTCTCAACATTAAGACTGTACACTTGCAGTTTTATTATGCTACTATCCTGAGTGTTCCACCAGCTACCTCTCTCCCACGTATCTCTCACTGTACACAGCATCATACTTATCTTAGAAAGTTTGGACAGGTACACAGATAACATTGCTGACTCTTCAAACAAGCCGCTAGTGCAATTGTCCACTCTCAAGTGCATACATCACATCTCCACACAGCGTTCACTCGTGTGGTAAACTGAAGTATGTACTTCACAAAAGCATCCAGGTGGAAAACCTTAACTGAGCACAGTATACAAAACTTGTTGGTGTTATTATTTACAAATTACTGCTCCTGCAATCTTTGCTTTGCATATAAGTTAAAAATCCAAACCTAGGCTTCAATGTAATCCAGTGAATAGCTTATATTATGACCCAGCTAAAGATTAATACTTGACCCTTACAACTCTCAGGATGCTTTGTTAAGGTTGTGAATCTCTTCTTCACTGCAGAAGGCAGCCTTGTGTCATGCTTCCGTTGAACATAGATAGACTCAAGACTGATACTGAATCAAGGAGATTCAGAAATATATACAAAAGATAAAGACAGTAATCCCAAAACTATCTGGTATATATTGAATATTGAACTAGTTGACCACATCTATTAAATACTATTTTGGTTTTGAAGGTAAAGATAAGTGAGTTTAACGTCTCAAATACATATCAGTGAATTTTTTAAAAAAACTCTTGAAATTTTTAAATTTTAAATTAAAATGTCAGCATTTTTACATACAAAAATATTTTTTTTATATATAGAAGACTTTATAGTTTACAACAGCATTATTCAATGTGAATTTTTTAATTTTGGTAGGAGATTGTTTTCCTAAAGATTGAAACAGTTTTACGCAAATTTGGCTTTGACATGCCACCATAAAAAAAAAACCTATGTAAGCCTAAAAATCTTCATTACAGTAAACATTATCACAATGTATGTCTACAAAACACCAAATATACCAAGCGAAAATAAAATTTTTTTTAAACATGAACAATTTTTGGTATGGAAATCAAAATAACCAGCTTGGAAGGTAAACAAAACTAAAAAACATAACTTATACATGTAATAAACAAATAAATTTTAGTAAAGACAACACTGATTTATTAAAAAATATCTTGGATTAGAAAAATTGGCTAGGTATCTACTCTGAAGTGGATCCCACCTTCGCATGAAATGAATTCTCAAATGTGTTTGCAAGACACTTGTAACTGGCATTTAGGAATTTTCCTGTATAAATTTATATACTGATAGATGGAGTAACATAATGAATTTTGGGGTTAAAAGTAAATACTGTATTTCTCAAAAATTGAGTGAGTTCTGGATGAGAGAAGGATGTCTTGGTAATGCCAAGAAAGGGCTCCCAAAAGCCATCTATCACCTTCATGACAAAACGATGGTGGAGGGGGGCAGGACTGACACTGTGGAATGTGAAAAATGCCTGAGAAGAGCTTATAGTCTTGTGTGAAAAGGAGATGAGCCATGGACCCCACATGGCATGACTCGCAGCAAAACCCCACCCCCCTGCCCATACAGACACAAAACAAGTGAAGTCACTACAAGAAAAAAAAGACTAATCAGGGGTCAAGCTAGCCACACAAAGTGAAATGTTTATTAATTAATGTAAAGGGTTTTAAATAAAATTTTGGGAGAAGTAAATGATAACTATGTGATGTAAGTAATTATGAAATATTGAGTAAATCAAAAGAAAGTAAAAACAAATGGTGCAGCTGGAAACAGGAAAAGTGAAGCTAGGGGGCGTGGCCAGTGTGAGGATACGAGCACACAGATTGGCTGGCAAATTTAGGTGTGCGGAGGTGTGAGTAGCCAGCAGATACATGAATAACTCGGTCTTGGGAGCCCAATGTGGGCAGATGTGTGATGATCACGTGGCAGCTAAAGGTTGGGTTTAGATTAAATTGTCTGTATTAAAGAATGTATGACAATTCTTCCGAAAGCAGAGTATTTTCCGACACCAGGCAGAACGCGAAGTTTGAAAAAAGAAACAATTTGTTTTACTATAAATTATTTATTCAAAATAAATATATGTTAATAACGTCCAAATATGAAGAGAGCTATGGCCTAACGGCTCAACAATGAGAAGGCCTATAGCATAATGGCGCTACAACTTCAGGGCTTAAGTGTGTACCATAGTTTGTGACCTGCGAACCAAACTAGAACCACGGATCCTGAAGAAGAGTATCGATTCACGAAAGGCGGAGCAGACGCGAGAGAGCAATGTGACGAGCCTAGAGATACAGTGGCGGCTTATAAGCCTCACAGCGGTGAGGGTGCTGCACCAAGGACGCCTTCAGATAGCAGACAATGCCGGCAGAGATGTTGTCCAGACAAGACTTAACACCTACAAGACCACACACTGTGAGTGACCACAACGTGGAGTGGTTGGCGAGAGGTTTGAAGTATAACAGAATGCAGCTTGGTGAGTGGTGAGCATCGTATTTCAGCAGGCAGCCACACTGAGGAGATAAAAAGTGCAGAATGGTGTCACAGTTTGTTTAGTTGTTAGCTTCAGTGCATGTGACACACCAGTTGGTAGTCAATTTTTATTTTCTGAATTTCATGGAGACAAGGTACCGGCTGGCCATTCACCAGAAAGCACAGATGCTATCACAAATTGAGCAAGGGCTGGACCAGGCAGGTAACGAGGTAAATGTAGTATACAAAAATGAGCCCACGACATTAAGTAGATGGTGCGAGTCAAGTTTAAGCGGGGGGAAATTGAACCAATTGGAAAATGCAATCCAGAGAAATAGCCTTGGTAGGAGATACAGATGTTGTGTTGAGTGAGCTGAGTTCAGGACCAAGTTCGAACAGCCTCTGGGTGGCAATTGCAGGTGATTCAGGCACGTCAAAAAACATAGGCCAGAGAACAAGAGAGAAGAAAGGCATGGGATCACTAGATATTCAGACAACGTTTGGGCATTTGTTGACCGCAATAGAAGGAATGAAAGGTGAAATAAAGGGAGCACAAAGTGAAATTAGGTGAGAGATTTGTTCGATGAACGAGAGAATGCACAATATGAAGGAACGTATAACTGCGACAGTCAAATCACTTAGGGCCAGGGTTGATAATCTGGAGGAAGTGACGACCAAAAGTCTGTTGAATTTAAGGCGGAGTTAGGAAACAGCATGCAAGAGGTACATAGAGAGTTCCAAGAGAATTTTGAATCGCATGCAGCCAGTGTCACGTGGGTTGTGTGAACCATAGAAGAGAGAGAGGCAAATACGACAGACCACCAGGAAACACAGCCATGCGAGGTAATAACAGAAGCGCAAGCAACTGCAACCTGATGCAGTCAGGTAGGAAATTGCATAGCTCAAGTAGAAATTCGGTCAGTAGTATGAACTGTAAGATAGCCACAGTAGAAAAGGTGCAAGAGGCCCGACAGTGACACAACAGAGTATAGATAGGTTAGTACCGACTTTCAGTGGCTTGGTTAGACAGGCAAGGCCTATTCGCTTTATCCGGTGCAAGGATAGATTCGTAACAAATTTTCCTTGCTGTCGGGGTAGAAATCATGGGGGTATAACTCGGACAGGGAAAATGGTTCAACAGTTTTCAAACTCGTAGTTGGACGTTTCTCCACGCACTAGATAAGAGTGTTAGTAATTTATTTAAGCTAGTGATTAATTCGTTTGTTTTGTGGACAGTAACTTACGATAGTAACATATATAGCTTCTACAAGTTTCAGTTTCATATAATTGGAAAATAGCTCTCAAGCTGCTTACCCTCATTTAAGCTAATGATATATTTGTGGCTGCAACATGTTGTAATTGTTAAATTGAGACTCTCAGCGGTCGAGAGTTTTGCCAGGTAGATATATCAGAGAACTGGACATAACATATTAAAATAGGTATAGTGTTAATAAAATTAGCAATTTAAGGCACATGTATTAAACAAAACATTATGTTTGCTGATAAAATTGTACTATTCTGACAGTACTTATGATTTGTATATGCACCTATTCCATTCGGCTACACAAAAGCAGTACATTGACTGCATGTGACTTTGCGTATGGTTTAAGTTGTACATTAGACTAACACCATTGAGTTCCCACTCTTTCCTTTAGGTTTACATACTCTTTGGTACAGTTATTCCTTAGCAAGTTGACGAGCCCCACCGACAACTTGGGGCAGATTACATCAGAAAATTGGGACAGCTACAAAGATTGTTGCGCTGCATTTATGTCTCGTTATAGGTCGCCAGTGGTACAAGACAGAATTACATACCATATCAAGGGTGCTACATTATAAATGGAGCAATGTCTGTGTCAGACTATGTGAGTGAGATTGCAGATAAAAATCCACACTTAGAAAATTCCTTTACACCCGCGCAGTTGATCACCATCTTGCTAGACATCTGCTGCAATTTATACAAAAATGTGGTAGTAACAGCCAAAGCGACCATCATTAAGAGTTTTATTGCACTCCTGGAAAAATTTGAAATGTAAGACAGCCATGATTGAGGCGAGCGACGTAGGACAGGCTTAAATGAAGTGGTACAGAACAAAAATGTGGATCAACATGACACGAAGAGACACAAAAGGCTTTGACAAGGCCAACAGGGTTATCAGGACTACCGAGAAAATGGGAAAGGAGGCATGACGGACCGGAACACAAGGGGTAGAAGCAGCTTGGAAAGAGAACAAAGAAAATAGGGACAAATACAAGCCAAGGGGAGGTGACCCACGCCAGGGCCAAGGCCGGAGAGAAAGCCAGTCAAAAGAGCAAGGAGAAATAATATCCACGTCGTCCAAGTACACTAGGAATTGATGGAAAACTAGGGGAGATTAGCTGCGATTGTCCCCTGCCGCCGGTGAAGGCGAGTAGAATATACATTTTCAAGCTGTGAGATAAATATAGACATTGAGGATGTTAAAAGATCGAGAACTTGGATTATTCCCCAGCCTTAGGGTTGATAGTTTCGCAGAAATCACCAACTCTGCATAAAAAATATGTGGCTACTCATTCAAGCACTAATACACAGAGGTGCCGAAGTATCAATCCTGAGCCAACCTGTGTTTGATAAGCTGGTAAAGGGGGAACGCAAGAGAGATATTGTCATCCTACAAACTGCTGGAGTTACTTCGGCTGAGATAAGTGGGGCCAAGGTCAAAGGCGAAAAAATGCAAATGGTAACTGAAGTACAGATCGGGGGATGCAAGCTTTACAATGAATTTTATCATAGCGCAGGAAGTTACAACGGAGATAGTGATGGATATGCTGAATTGGTATGAAGCGAGGATTGCCTTCCATCAGAGAACGATACAGCTCCATGTTGACTGCCAAGAATATAAGTTCACGTTGGACGGAAACCCTTGTCCGCAGAACGTGATGCATCCGATTTAGCGTCTCGCCCAAGACTAGCAGCGGCACACAGTGTTTTCTACCAGTACAGAGGTATTACCTGGCGAAATTGCAGAACAGAAATTATTACAGATAGGCGAAAGGACACCGGAGATGCTCACAAAAGTAAAGTGTTGCGAGCTTGAGAAAATGCAAGGAAAACATGTTTCAGTGTTCACATAGTAACCCTATAAAATCCAATTCAATGTCAGCCACGTCAAAATCAAACAGTATCAGTCCTAAGTATATCAGGTGTACACGGTGCCTCAGAGACTTAGGTTGGCGGTGGAACAAGAGCTAGGAAAACAGGCGGACATTGCACAGCAAAAAAAATTTCCAGAGCTAGTTTTTTTAAAAGAATTTGTGTAAATACAAACAAAATTTAACAATGATGTAGTAGGACTTGTATATAATGAATTAAGAACAAAATTTAATGAATAATAAGGGTTTGTGGAATTAGTGTAATAAGACAAGTAGGTAGATACTGGTAAGTGTTGTAGGTCAATGTTTTTTAAGGAAATTTTTTGTGTAATGGTAACCAGGAGGTATCTGCCCGTTGGTCAGGCAGGCCAAGGGAGCCCTGTATAGGAGGGTTCGGAAGACTGTGGTTTTTATGAGGATTCCAGGTGAGCAAGGGGTAAAGAGAAACTTTCTTTTCTATCTCAAAGCCATCCATGAGAGGGAACGATCATTGCTCAAGGACAAAGCTGGCAAGGCCATTGAGACAAGACACAGTGGGTTCAGGGTCTCTTTGTGATTTTTGCATGTATAAGAAGCCGCACCTTGCGAAGCTCCTACCAAGTCGAAGGGCGAGTAGATGCGACGCTCCTTAAAATGTGTAGATAGGTGTGTCACTTTCGTAGGCAAGATGAATTTGAGTAAGAGAAAGTGCTACAGCAGCAGAAATGGCGAATCCACCTCTGTCATACTGACAGCAGTGAATATCCCTCTGAAGGTATATGTAACGGGATTTTAGGAATTTGCCCGTATAAATGTATAATAAAGTTACATATGGATTTTGGGGTAAAAATTAAAAATCCTACTGTATTTCTGAAAAACAGATAAGATGTGGTATGTCACCTACATTTACCTCTCTTGTAGTTGACTGCACTAGGTCATAAAACCCATAGGCTAAGAAGGGATCAGAAGTATTTTTCCTTCTTGCCTTATCAAGGGATTCTAAATTTTTAAGCTTCAAGTTATTTCATTTATAAAATTGAGTGAACAAATCTGACCCAGGCTTGTTATCTGTAAATTATGTTTTTAAACAATGCAATTCAACATAATCTTTGACCACACATCTCACATAGTCTTTGGAAAGAAGAAACACCCATTTGGCTAAAGTTGAGAGATAATCTGCCTAAACTTTCTCATTGTCTTCATCAATTGGTGGCTTTCTTCCCCTTACCTTGGTTGAACTGTCCAAAATCTTTCTACCCAACACACTTTTACTTATACCATACTTAACAGCAACTTATCTTATGGGTTTCTTGTCATTTTTCACATCACTAATAACTTTCATTAAATTTCCTTTTGTGTACGAAGATCCCTTTTTGACATACTAGTCACGAACCATTTTTCAAGTTTTACTGCACAGAGCTCATAATTAAATCAAAATCTTCAAAACGCACTATGTTTGGAATTTTAAAAACATAGCCTAAAGAACAATATTTTTGCTCAGAAAATTTCCTGTCAACAGGTTTTGTTTACATGTCCCACAATTATCCCACTGTTGTCCCGAAATTCCCCCATAGATTGTCCCAAAATTGCCCCATTAATTTAACACATTATAACTTAACTCTTACTGTGTGTTAATGCTGTTTGAACATACTGTTTTATGTATCGGAATATCCTCTATCCACAAGTAAATTACCAACATTTCACTGCACTTCAATTACATGGAATGAAAGTTTCTCGAATGAAAATTAAATTTTTTGGAGCGCAAATATTGGACTTGTGGAGAAAAAAAATTATCAAACAAAATTGTAATTTTTAATATTATTGCTGATATTGGCACATAGTAGTAACGTTTTGAAGTACATGCTGTAATTCTTTTAGGGGTTAAAACATACTTAAAAGCACTTGTTTTTTGACTGTCCCTCTTTTGCCCCATATTTTCAGTGTCCCGTTATCACTCCGCCTGACTCTATTCTCTACTTCAAAAATACAAATCTGCTTCCAAAAACATTAAATATTGTGTGTTATGTTCTATGTCACGGATAAATTTGTTGATTAAAATAGATTTATAAATTATTACCAAGTAACACTGTTTGTACTGTTGTTAGAAACACACAAATTAATCTTGCTGTACCACGTATTGCAAAAATTAAGATTTTCAATTTTACAATAAACAGATATTTTGTTTGTATAATATATGTACATATTTTGCATGTCATTGTAAAGTGCATAAAGTACTTTTTTTAATTATCAGAAATGCATTTATTTCTATTACTTTCTTCTTTATTGTAACAATGTGTACAAATGCGCCCGTGTGTGAAAAGTTTCATATTGCTGCAATATATTAGCCTTAATTGAACTTAAGAGACAATGTTATATTAAAATTATACATATGTGCTTGAGTACCATGTTGTCAATTATCCAAGTCTGTTGTACAGATACAAAATGTTACAAACTGTATTACTTGATAGCTTAATGCATTACCCTCTTAATTTTACAATTAATATAAATTTTGTAGACATAATTCATGCATATTTTGTGTATTAACTGTATCAGTACGAAAAATACTTTTTTTATAATGTATATCACATATTAACTATTTACATTACTGTACTTTCTACTAAACTGCAATATTATGTACAATGGCAACAGTCATGTCTCTGAAATATATAATATTTTAGCCTCAACTTTCAACATTGTTGCACTGCGTTTTATATATATATATATATATATAAAATAAAATTTAGAATATCTTCTTCCTTTCGTTTGCTGATACCCATCTATCTCCGAAAACAAAAAAAGTTTGTTGTTTACTGTAATTTACGCTAAATTTTTCCACAGATTGTCTGTAACATGTCATTAACAAATTGGTTTTAAACATAGCCTAACAATAAAATAAGTTAAGTTACAAAAATTACATAGTTATGGACAGAACACTTCATAAATATATTATACTCATTTGGAAGAGTGGTTTGCGATTAATGACGAGTTAAGTTTCAAATATTGTTAGCGTATACAGGTTTGGCTTGCTAGCTTGCCCGGGATGAATGCAGCATGATGTAGTGCGCAGTAGAGTTCCAAACCTGTCCTCGTCTTTCTGTGTTTGATCATCTTCAGATATCATTTTAGCATTGAGCGAATCACAAGTACTGTATGTAGCCTATTACAAGTATTCTTTTCCAGAACTTTTCTTTTAAATTTGAAGAACTTGTTGAAAATATCTTTACATTTTGACAAGCTAACTAGGTCGTTCACTTCTTATTTATAGTTATTTGTAACTCCAAGAGTGAAGTGCTTTCGAAAAACCCATTGTTTGTTATATTTCGACAATTCACTTCTTATTTGTAACTCCGAGAGTAAAGTGCTTTCGAAAAACCCATTATTTGTTATATTTTGACAATAGTGAGATTATATTTATTTGGTTTACCACATCCTGAACCCTCTCTTCTTCAATCTTATTATGATCACCTTATCACCCTTGTTGGTCAGATATATTATCAGAATTCAGTGTTTACTTTTTGGAGAGAAATCTTAAAGGTTTGCACAAACATTCCACGGCAAACCACAACACAAGAAATTCTATACACTCCCAACCCATTTAATTGGACCCTCTTTTACGATATTAGTAATAAACAATGTCTTTGCTTCAAAGAATCGGAATTGATTACACTAGTCTAATTCTTTACATTGTGTTTCTTCCTTCACATTATCTGGGCATTCTTTTTGGACATTTTTAGACATAGAATATGAACTCTTCAGGTAGCTTAAAGGTTTAACTATCTTATTCTATTTTTTGCTTTCTTTTTGCACATTCGTTTTGTAAAGCATAGATAGATTTTTAATATCACACATATCACTAAACATGTTCGTAAAATTAACAAGTTACGTTTTATTTTTTGGGGATACAGATTGTTTTAAATACTATTAAGTAAATCCATCCTATTCTGATTCATTACTTGGTTTCAACTTATCACTTGGATCCGTATTGCTAAGCGAGAATTACTTGAATCACTATTGCTAAACAAATAATGCTTGGATCACTGTTGCTTCAATGTAAATATGAAATAGGAAGATGGCACTTAGATTAACTACCAACAGCTAGCAGAAATTGGCAGCTGTAGCTTGGACCATTTTTGCTAAGCCAAAATAGTCCTTGCTATGTGCAATGAAGGTGTAATCTCAATATTTGTGTTTTGGGGCTTGGATCACTATTGCTAATCACTGTAAATATCAAGAATCACTACTCATTGTGTACCGGCCAAACTTTTTACTTTAGGGGTACAGTTTTTTACTGAAATATTTCTCTACATGTTAGAAAAAGTTGTACACACCAAAAATTGTGGTTTTCTACCTTTAAAAATTTGCTGTTACATTGGTTAGATTAGTTTCTGTTATTTTCGGTTACATTCAGTTATTTTACCATTAAGTTTTCCATTTTTTGATAGGTACGGTAAAGTTATGTTACCTAACCTTACTTAAGGTAAGGCAACCTAACCTCACGAAAAATGGATAATGTAGTAGTAAAATAACATAACCAAAATTAACATCAACTAACATAGAGAAAAAAAAATTCATTAAATTTAGTAAACTACAATAATCTATACATACGACTACTTCCAACATCTCTTAGACACACATTTCCTTAATAAACTATACCTCTGAAATCAATAGTTTGGCCGGTACACAGTGAGTTGTAATTATTTACATATAACCTAAAGCAATGTTCAATTAGTGACAGTGAGGGGTTTAAGGAGTTCAGGAAGGGTCTAGAAGACAAATATTGAAGGGATGGGGAGGGTCCACTCTCCACAGGGCGGTAGCCCAATTGCAAGAATAAACTTATCAACTGTTTAATTTCTAACATGCTTTTTATTTTGGGGTATGTTTCCCATATTGTGCAACTTTATTATTTGTTCTGAGTATACCTATCACGTTAATACACACAGATTGGAGGGATTTTAAAACGTTAAAAACTAAACTCAGCCCCAAATCGTTTTGTACATGCATCTTGCTTAAACGTTTTATCTGTTAGTAAAATTTATGTAGGAACAGACCTACAAACTTTTTTGTGCTCGGAAAGGTCTGTATTTTGCACAATACGCATTCAGACATTATGTTAAAAGACACACAATTTTGTTTTCAACTGGAATTACTACACAAGAGGTTTATTTTTAAATATGTCGTACTAGAGCTGACCGTTCCTACTTGGCAAACTTTTCGTAAACACAACGTAGTTTACTTCCGTCAAGTCAAAAAATTCTTGCGATTCTATTTCTAACTTTGAAAATTAAATTTTATTCACGTGACGAAAGTAGGCTGCAGTAGCTTTTTGCCACAAATGCGGCAAACAGTTTTATATATTTAAGGACTAATAATATTCGAAATATGCAATTAATTGATGTAAACGAGGGCCACTAATCAAGGGCATCAACAACAAACACAAAGAAAAACGTAACAGCTATCTGTCAAATTATCTCACCTTTTTGATTACATTCAAGATAAATCACACCCACCCATTTTCACCTGTCTGTTTTCGATTGTAGCGCCATAGAGTTTACAAATGAATGTCAGGCGAACGCGGTGCGCGCACACTCTGGCGACAAATTTCGGTAAAAGCGAAGCAAAATATTTAAGTTCCATCTTTTTTAATGTACCAAAAACTTTTAGACGCAGGGACATGTGTAGTGAGTGGGCGGTAAGGGCAAAGACGTTATAAAAGAAGGTAAGGGGTGGATTACAAATAAAAAATATCTTGCAAAGATATTGAAATTTGATCTTTGGGTGTAATAGGAGGCCAATCCCCTCGACTTTGGCTTTATGGAACGTTAGTTTGACCCTGTTTAGATGTAACTTCATCAATTATTAATAATAATTTTTTTTTTCTTTCTATTGGGCAAGCGCCGGGTAGCAAGTATCCAAACACTCATACAACACCCTCTCCAAAGTCCTCCTAAACTGTCCCACACCCTGCAACGACACCACCACATCCTGCAACGACACCACCACATCCTGCAACAAATTCGACTCCCTGACCATCCTAGCCATCATCGACTGTAGTCCCCGTTCCATACTCCACCAGACACATAATATATTTTTACTGTTGTTGTCTCTACCCCAATAGCTACCCTTAAATGGATGTCCAGCAAGTGCACTCCATCCTCCGTCCTGTTCCACTATCCTATACATCATAACCAGTCTTTCCACCCTCCTCCTCCCCTCAGTGAGTTCCATCCCATATCCCTCATCATCACGGATGGCCAGAAACTACTTTCATCCTCTCCTTCCTGCCTCCACCTTCTCCACTTATCATTCACCCATTTGGCTGCCCTTCTTTGCACCTTCCCCAGTTCCTTCACCTCCACCTCAACATCATTTCCTAGCACTTTCCTACCCTTTGCGACCACTCTCTGAACACTGATGTGTGCGGAGCTACAGGAAGGTTGGTTTCCAGGGATTTTATAGGTGGGCGCTGGCTGGCTTATATGGTTGGCTCTCGGGCCAGCACGAGACTCTTGAGATTGTCAGGCTATTCCCTGCCTGTTTAACGCTGTCGATAGAGAAGCACATTTTAAGTTGTGATGGAAATTTTATTGGCCATACCACACCATAACATTACACGTGAAAAAGCTCCGACTCTAACTTAACTCTTAAGCGAGGGATGCAGTAGGCCTGCGTTACTCCCACAAATTACATAAACACTATGGTAATATGCAAAAGAAAACTAAGTACACTGGAGCATGACACAATGGCACATTCAAAGTACAGAGAATGTAAGTCGCTCACCTGAAGTTCCCTGTGTAATACGGGTAAATGAAATAGTGTACTCAAACATACACACACATATCGGTTTCACAATAGCTGTAAAGTGCACGAAAATGTTGCAGTAATACAAAGTTAAACAGGCATGCACTGTGAGCCCCGCACTGGCTTACTTACGGCACAAAGACTCCACACAGATGAGAAATAATTATGTGTCGATTAAAGGTTGGTCGGGCTCGAGTCTCGCAGGTAGACAACGTACTTAACGGATAAAAGTAAACACATTTTCCGGCAAGCAAGGAGTCTATTGCAAGTTAAATGGTTTGTGGCAAATGGTCAGCACACCGAGTCACTTGACGTGTGATCGTCCCCCGCACATGCTAATACTGAAAAATCTATTAAGTTTGGTGAGACGAAATGATGCTTATAAAGCTTGTACACAATTACACTACAACATGAATGCACTATAATCAAAACAATAGGCCTAGTATTTAAGGTCTCCTGAATGTTATCCAGTTGTAGTTAGGCTCTGTAGCCGAAAATGTGTGTCTGCCATAAATGGTGTAAATAGGGTGAACACAAAGAACTAGCCACTGAGGTGGATTAAAAGAACTTTAAATTTATGAGCAAGTTTGCTGAAGAACGAAACACATTACTCTAAAAATTTAATGCAGCACTTGGTGGCAATTGTTTTAGGGGCAAATTGTGCCTGTCAGGGTGGTAGGTGACTGTGGTGTAGTCGCACATAGCCTCCGCTGCTGTGAGAGGGCCAGGGGGCCAACTGTGTAACTTTTTCAATCTTTTAACACTCTCTATACAAAGTTACTAGGAAACTATCTATACTGCGAGAATTCGTATTCTGTAACTATAAAAGGCAAAGTGACTGTCTTTCAAAAGTTTCGTGACTCTCTGATGCTTTCCAGGGTTTCCCTCTAAGCCCTTCTTGACTTCGCCTGCTATCAGCTGGTGTCACCAGATACATCGCCCAGCCTTCCCGACATTATCAGCGGTAATGCACACACCAGTCGAGGCCACATGCACCATCCAAGGAGCCGATTAAATACGAGCATCAAATGCCTGCACCAACACAGTACATGGCTAGGAAAACTATTCTGTACTTGTACCAGCTAAAGAGGGAGGAATTAAATACGACAGACTCAAGGGGGCGGGACACTCAGAGATTCAGAAATTCCATTTCCCCAGTCCGAGGTTCAAGGGCCAATAAGAAATATCTTAACAAAGTCGTTCGGAACCTTTCGGTAACAATTGTATTGACTTCGGCTAACAGCTCACTCTTATCTATTTGCCGAGTGCGAATCTCACCTGTGTGTGTTAAATCTATTACCATGTGTTTTCTATGACCGCATTCTGCTCTAACCTGAAAGTGAATGTATCTTGTAACCTTCTGCCGCTTCAATATGCCTTCAACTGCTGAAGCATGTCTTCCACCACGGCAGCGCGCCTTCTGCCACTGCAGCACACCTTCCACCCCTGCAGCATGCTTTCCGCCTGCAATCTTGGAATGCAACCCACCCCCCACAAGAACTTCTTCACCAGCTGCCCGGTCATACAAACCAACCTCACATTAACGTACAGATCATCAACAGCGTCAACAATGAGGTGGGCTAGTGGAAAATGTGAAGTTTTCTCCAAGTGCTCAGAGGCCTCGGGAAGTCTGTGATGTTCTGTGTAGTGGCAACCAAGCTCCGATAGGTACAGTCAGTCGCCACGTACCCCTTGCCAATTTTTCCCTGGAGGACAGACATACCACTGGCACAAGAATTGCCCATGCCGACATGCGGGACATTGTAACTTCATGCGCAGCAGGGGCCAAGTGTGGGAAAAAATATTAATGGGGCACAGGAGCCGGATGATTCTGCGTCCCCTCTAACCTGACACCATAAAAATTTTTCTCAATTGTCTAATCAATTCACAGTGCCAGGGCATTAAAATTCCAGTACATGTTAATAACATTCCACGTCTCTCTTTTATTGACACTGCAGCATCTCACAATTTTCTTCGGCCATGTTTCATTAAATACAGTATCACTAGGCCATGCAATCAAACCATACAACTTGCAGTAACCAATCAGGATTGCCAACCCTCTGGTATAACAGACATTACAGTTTCAATATGTCAGTTCGAAACACTGACTTTAGAAATCGTCTCAAGTGAGTTACACGTAGTAGTGATACTTGGCTTACTATGGCTCACTGAACAAAACACTATTGTGGAGCCTACATCCCATAGAATTCACTTTGGTCTAACCGAGCAGCGTACTGCTTATGCTCTGCACCCATCTGCTCCAAGTTCTTCCCCATCAGTCCAGCTGGCAGACATGAACAACGATGTGCCACAACAGTTCAGGGATGCTTTCCAGCACCTCTTGGACGAGCGAAGTGAAGTATTTACCACTGTTGCTGAACATGCCATCGAGATCGAGCATGATCAACCTGTTTATGAGCCGGCCGCAGCTATTTGCCGCACCAAGCATGTATCATACAATAATATGTACAAGAGATGCCTCACGACTGCGTCATCGAGCTAGCAAACAGCAAATTTAACTCTGCTGTAACTTTGGCCCAAAAGAAGGACGGGACTAAGCATTTCTGCATAGGTTTTTGTTCCCTGAATTCCTGCACCAAATCAGCTGTACCACCATACATCAATGTCAGAGGTGCCCTGGCTATCCTGGGAAATGCTGTGCCAGTTGGACAACAATGACAGGGGGTGAGTTATTGACTATGCTAGTACCAAGTTTGGATAAACGTAGTGGTGCTATGATGTGAATGAGAGGGAGTACCTAGCGGTCATCTGGTCCAAGGAATGGTACCGTCCCTACCTGGAGTACAGGTGCTTCATCCTGTGCATACAACCGGTGCCTGTCCTGGCTCAACACCATGCGGGAGGCCCTGCAGCATATAGCCAGATGGTCCCTGCTACACCAGGCCAATGATTTCACTGTCGAGCATGTTCCAGGGAAGGCCAACCAACTTCTATATTCTCAGTCAAGGTCGCCCTGCCCAGATGTCATCGCCGTGGATGAGGCCGAATGGGAGGACATCTTGCCCCATACCCACTCAACCAAAGAGAATATCGTCAGCCTTAACCAGATTGAGGTTAGCAGTTAGCCACCCTTACACCACCTCTACGACCGAGTTGCTTGTGAACAGGCACAATGTCCAGTCGCCCAGAAGTATCATGAGCACTACAGCACTAGGGTGCTGTAGCAACGGAGAATGGTCAATAGGCACGTGGAGTCTTGCTCACCTAAAACTCGTGATCAGTGGACTTTGTTCGCCAGCATACGCACAGATGTCTTTACTATGTCCTTGATGGAAACTTAGCAGGCCACCCTGGTGCACAGCAAACTCTGAGCAACATCCATGCCATCTTCTCCTGGCCAATCATAGTGCGAGAAGTGCGGGAGTCTGTCAGGAAATGTGTGGCGTGCAACTGCTTCAAGTCGTGCCAGAATGATGGTATTCAACAACAGCAGCAGCGAGTGCCGATGGAGCAGTTTGTGACCGTTGCTCTGGACCTCATGGGGCCCTACCACAGAGCTGCCAACGGCAAGAGATTAACGTGTTACTAACCCCACATGTTCCTTAGCGTCCGTTTGCATGCATGCATGCCAGCAACCCCAGAATCGTCAGTGCCCCTTTGTATTTCAGAACGTATCCAGGATGTCCTACGACATGTAAGGTCAACTGAGCAGGCTGTATTCACGAACATCTGGCCAAGCACCAGCAAAATACACTGAATATTAATTAAGGCATTAAATCGACCAAACACCACCACCAAAATGTAGAGCGGCCTCGTGAAAGCAGATGACATTGGTTGTTTCATCGGGTACTGCGACGTCACTGATCACGATGTGCACAAATGTCGAACCGCATGTTATCTAACTCGCAGTGCGGGGGTGAGTGAGCAAATCCGAGTGCACCATTTAAATCCTTGTAATTGTCTGATATTTTAATTTGCTAAAACATAAATACCACAACACTGCTAAGATCGTATTATTTAAAGTGCTAAACAACTCTGAACCACAGAGTTTGGCCCAAAGTGCCAACGTAACAGACGTGAAGCCGAAGTAATGCACGCCATGTGTATTTTATCAATGTTTTAACTAATGTTTTCTTTATTAGTTTAGAAGTTGGTGTGAGCTGGAGTCGCAGTGAGGGTAAAATAGACTGATAATTCTCTGGTGAAGAGAGTATTAGAATTTAACCTGCCTGGCAATGGCACACGAGGACAGGTTGCCCTGTAGCGTCAGCTCGTCTGGTGTGAGGAACGAGCACCTCGGTGAGCTAGGTCGTGCGATCGACGTCCATGGTGTTAAAAATTCCCTTCTGCTCGACGTCGTGTTTCGCAGGGAACTCTTTAGGCGCTCCTAACACCTCGATGCACACAACAATAGCACTTGCCAGGTATATAGGGCACCTGGGGATCGATTCTCGAGTTGTTACGAGATTATTTCGAATTGCCGAATTTCACTTACTAAACTTCGAAACTTTTATCTCACTATGGCAGAATGGTATTCTTGAGTTGAAATTCCGTAGTGCGGAATCTTAGAGCGAGATTTTCTTCAGTTTCTAACTTCCGGTTACACTCCCGTGGCAGAAATCTGCGAGTGAAAAGAACGCTCTACTTGTATGACGCACTGAACGCACCCTGTGAAAGAAAAAATTCGTTTGTTCTATTGTCGCGCGCAATATTCGTACGCGTATAAACGGAATTATAAAGAAAATATATATAATTAACAAGAAACGTGTTTTGTAATGCAATATTATTGCGTACAAATAGTTATAAAGTCTTTATCAAGATACATTTAAATCGCAAGTGACTTTATTAGAAATTCAGGACACTGCTGCCATCTTGCTTCTACTTTACGAATACAACGACGTTGCCTTTTTTTTTTTAACGAGCACGGCTGTTTGCAAAGCTTAAATTTGCTACGTAAGATTGTTTTTGAATTGCACACTTATCGTAGGTACTGAAATTTAAGTCACCACAAAAGGAGATAATATAAAAGTTGGTTTATTGGTTATTTCTTGAACGGAATTTTCTACACAAAATTTAGGTTAGTAAAATCATAGTAGGTCTACATAGTACGGAACTTCGAATAATTACGTTACAACGATTAAAAAATATTTAAATTCGTTGATAAAATAGCAAATGAGTAAAGAATGTTACATAAAAGAAACGATAGGAAGGTGAAGCGCCTCGAACCTAACTTCAAAAATGCTCCGCTCAGCGCATTTTAACTAGCGCCATTACCACTACACTACAGTAACACATACAGTTTCGGCTTCATTATACATATAATTGTGTTTCATGCACACATGTGACGTTAAATGCAAGTTTCATGATAAAATTAATGATTTGTTGCGATCGTGTATTATAAAATGAACAAGCAAAGTATTAATATAGTTTAAAAATACGCGCGGGCACTCTGCAGTACTTTATTGCTTTCTTTCGTCTGTTTGAAAGCGTGAGGTTGTAGAAATACACAATGGCTGCCGTCTTCAAGGCGTTGCGGAATCGCATCTCACGACCCCAAGAGCATGTGAGATTTTTCCGCATGGAATAATTTCATTTCGATGTCATTTTCACTCAAGAATAGCAAAATGGAATCCATTACGAAATTCCGAGCAAATTCGCAATTGAATAAACTCGCATCATTTCAAGAATTGGCTACCTGGATGCCTACACCGAGAATACACAATACACTTAATAATCTCTGCTGGTTTTGGGAACCAGGAACCTTAAGGCCGTGAAGCAGTAAGCCAACAAAGACCGCGTTACTTATGGGTATGAAGCTTTATTGGAACATCTCCGTAATTCAAAAGGTATACACTCAAATGGCGGCGACAAAAGCGGGTCCGGAACTAGCCAGTCTGGTGGGCGAAGCTGTGTGTGAAAAGCTAGCCAGGTAGTCTAGAGAGATAAATTTAATACTGAAGCCCCTAGGGGCAATGAGTTTCGGGGATTAAAGGGTTCCTTCGACACTGAAGTTAATTAAGAGAAAATGTTCAAGACAAATAACGACTCTATTGATACACTAAACAAAGATGAGATGGTGCAGGATAGACATGTAGCAGATTGCCTTCGAACGCCACTTAACGACTTCAGGGAATGTTTATATTATAATATTACAAATTTTTAAGTTTCTCAGTAATTTTGTATTATGCCGTATTATTTTGTGAACAAGTAATTTTCAGCTCTAGATTAATTTTGAAAGCACAACAAAACACAGACATCGCTTTAGAATAAAAAACAATGACATTTACTTTAAAAATAATTTGAATTAAATCACATGGCCAAGCTCGCTGTGTGGGCGAGTCCAAGATGTGACCGAGGTGCTGGGGAGATTCTACGAATTTAACGGTTAAGCCCGACATAATATTGTTACAAGTTTAAGCAAAACCTTTATATGTGTGCAATTCCCATGAGTTCTTTTGGAATAGAGGTCTTATAATTAGAAATAAAAGAGTTGAATTAAGTTATTGATTTACTAGCTCACAAAGCTTACAAAAACACAAAACAGCAATCAACTATAACTTTCACAACACAGTTATTAATGCAAACAATTACCCCTGTGTCACAGACACGTTAATTAACTGTGATAATTAAAGCACAAAAAATGTCTACCAACAATTAACTAAACACTACAAATCACAATAAAATTTAGTCATATATCCAATCAACAGTTTCTCAAATAGTGACAGTGTACAACCTTGATAGTCCACAGTGGTGAATCGCCGTGTGCTGCACCCCGAGCGCACCACTGTCTTCACTCTTGAGGTCTTCGGTTCGACTCTCGTCGCGCACTTCCTCTTCGCTCGTCAGCCCGCAGCAGCAGTCCTCTTGGTTCGCCCAACGCTGCTCCGAAGGTAGCCACCTGCCGCCTCACAGTAGACTCTGACATCACCAAGAAGTCTTCACCAGTCTCTCTCCACAAGCATAGCACCTTCCTCTAGCACAAACAATAGCGAACTCTCTCCAAATGTGCCGATTCTGTGCTTTTATACTCCGGCCAAACTCAAGGGGTACCCCGAAATACATGGGTCTAAAAATAGACATTTCATCATATTTCGGACGTGATTTGAGTCTCGTAGACTGCTTCGCAGGGTAAAAGCGCAGTTAGGACAGGTGTCTATGACGTAGCTTTGGCGTGACTTCCATCACATGGTCACACGGCTCGTGAATCATGGGCCAGTCCACAAAGTGTTACAAAACAACTGCCGACCACCGGCCTCCAGGTACATGGCACACAACAATATTATACCTGAATGTAAAATTAATTTATGGTTATCCCTGGCCTTGGAATTGAACTACCATGCGTATGTATAACCCACATTCCCTGTTTTACTCTGGTGTTGTTTGAGTATGTGACACGCTGTAGAAGAGTTATCACAGCGGCCTTAGGAAACGGGTCTCTTTCCCACCAATGGATGGTGCTAATGATTTATCGGCACACACACTGGTACAACCCGGCATCACGGGGTGGCGCCTGGATACCGCCAGCTCTTGGGTCCACGTGGCCGTGTGTGTTCCGATATGTGGAGGCAGTGCTGCCGCCTCAGCCATTCCAAATGGGTGGCGCAGTGTGCACGACGGGCCTTGGTAGAGGAGATGTGGAACAGTCTGCGTCAAAGTGTTCACATGATATTTAATTGCAACATATAACAGCTCAGACTTTCAGAGACAGTTTAACTATCTACCCAGAGCAAATGGCAACAATAAATAACTTACCTTCACTTGCGACTATGTTCTGTTTTTAGCAACCATATTTATGTAAATATTCAAAAGGATTTATTTATGTTTTGTATAATTTTCATAGTGTTTATGTACTTAGCTTTCCTGCCTAATGTGCCAAAACGGTCCCCAGGCATCATTTTGGCGTGCATTCTCAGCCAAGGCTTGGGAGGGGGGTCCACTTCACTGCACATGATACAGCTCATATGTGTTCAGTGTTGAGTAACTGTAATAAATCACAATAAACATATTTATGTGTTACGTGTTATTTCAACCAAGGGAGCTTCATGGCACTTAGGGAGCTAGACCCCTAACCAGCACCTCAACCGCTTCTACCTTCACATCGTAGTTATGCAAAAGTATCCAGAGGGGCATTGCCACATGGAGGGTAGATGTATGACCCTCACCAACCACAAGCAGCCATCATTCCGGGTGTTTGCTAATTCCCGCCAAGACCCATGTGTGCTCTAGAGCGCACGTCATTCGCCCTGCCCTCACACCAACGCATGTCATGGTTCGTGTTGGTGGTTATGGACCAGTTCTCCCGCTGGACAGAGGCCTACACCATTCCCAGCACATGCACACCTTCAATCATCAAAGTCCCCAATGCTAAATTCTTCCCCTACTGGGTGTTATCCTATGCACCTGCTTACAGTCAATGGGACCCAGTTTAAGGGCCGCAAGTGGTGTGACGCCTGTATACTAAGTGAGGAGTAAGTCATTGGAATTCGCAGTCTATTACCCGCATGTGAATCCCATCGAGATCTTAAGACCCAGCTGTGTCTTCGGGTCGGAGAGAACCACCAAAGCTGGCCAGAACAACTGCCAGCCAATCTCTTCATGCCGCGTAGACGAGTGAATGCCGCCACTGGGAAGTCACCTGTCATCCTTGGACATAATCTCCCTGTGCTGCAGAAACTTTAGTGACTCCACATAGAGAGTCCCGAGGCACAGGCTTACAGCGACGAGTAACATGAGCACATGAAGGCAGGAAGTGTGTGAACACCAGCGTCAATACAACTGACAGTGGCTTCCGACCTTCACGAGACTGACGAATAACCTTTGACCAAGTTAGGAATTGTATGTGCGAGCACATCCTCAGTTAGCAGCAAAGGCCAATGTTTGTGCCAGATTTACGGTGGAATGGACTGGACGGCACACCTTCATCATACAAACTACCTACCTGGTCCGCATCAGCCAATTCCGAAGTGTTGTCGTCCACAGGGATGACATTCGGCTGGCTGACAGCGACGACGACGATGCCCTGATGGCAGACACACCGACGTCTCAAACGGGTGAGGAGCCCATGTGAGAGCTAGATGCAACACCTACAACCACATTCGGAACAAAAAAAAAAACTCGAGTGTGAACAAATTGCGTGTCGTTTTTAAATCCAGCCGGGTTAGAGTCCCACTGGAGGACGGCGTACTCGGTGGGCGAAAAACACGAAATGTTTCCAGATGAACTTACGCTATTGAAAGTGAACAGTGGTTGGTTGCAAGAGTTGTAGACTACCGAGCCACGTGACACACGACCGTCCCGGATGCCTGCT
Source organism: Medauroidea extradentata (assembly GCA_003012365.1). Classification (NCBI taxonomy): domain Eukaryota; kingdom Metazoa; phylum Arthropoda; class Insecta; order Phasmatodea; family Phasmatidae; genus Medauroidea; species Medauroidea extradentata. The sequence continues at coordinate 30,813 of PNEQ01050044.1, forward strand.
GGAGAGAGACTGGCCAACATTGGCGCAGCTGGGACAGCGGGGGCTAGCCAGGCACGCCAAAACTGAAATTCCCTCAAATGAGATGAGGATGAAATGGAGATTACAGACATTTTACATAGTAGTAATACACTGTAACACTTTGGAATTAATGCCAATAATATTCCGAGTCTTTAAACGTTCTGACTTGAGTTTTGAGGCCCTGTGGCCGGTATATGTTCATGGTGCGAAAAAGGCGCACAAAGATAAGGAAACTAAAACAAGTAACTTGCATTATGTAACATGAATGCGGCGAACAGATTCTAGGTGATGGAACATCACACAACACATAAACGTGGTAAGCGCTTTCGGGGTAGTTCGTGTCTGTTTGGGTGGTACAGAGGCTGGCTGCAGACGTCAGTGGCCTGTGGAATTGGCCGGGTGGCCAGGAGAGTATGCTGGTACGTACCTGGGGTGGGAGCAGCGGTAGGTGAGGGCAACAAGGGCTCAAGGGCAGTGCCGGACGACGTCATGTTGTCAAATGAGAAGTTGTAGCATAGGCATATTTATTTTAACATGATCTCTTCTTACGTTGTGGAAATAAAATTTGACATTTCAATACCGACGACTGCAACTTTGGTCCAACACGAAAAAAAAGTTATTTTTGGTCATGCTGAACACACAATCATTTATAATCTTAAATAGTAAGTTAACTATACTTGAGGATATTTTAATGGTTAAAGTTAATTTTCTACTTTTATTAGTGGCAACACTGGCGTTGTTGTAAACATACAATTTTCAGAGAAAAATCGTGCATTTCAAACTTTTACTTGTCCACATTTCTGTGATGAATTAAAATTAAGGTAAGCATTAAAGAAGTACCTTTACACACCTATTACTAATATGTGCTAATATTTTTCCTTGGAACTGTACATTTTGGTAGTAAACATAAAGACTTTCGGAAACATAACCTAAAATATAATTTTAAGGGGCTACTTTGTACCAGGTTAAGTCTGGACCAAAGTAACCCCAATTACTTTTACACAAGTTTTTGAACACCAAATATGTATAATACTTGTTTTCTGACGTTTTTATTGTTACTGGTATGGTGTTGGTATAAAATACTATTCAAATGGTTTTGATTTTAGATGCTGAAAAAATCATGGTGATAAAATACAAACAGAATATGGGTGCAAGAAAGTATGCTCACTACATGACAGAGACCCTGCAAGCTTGCTTGGAGGACATCATAAGTGGAGTGAAAACACAAAGTACTGCAAGTATGCATTATGGTATCCCTAAATATTAATAAGCTGAAAACACTGGAAGCAATGGTAAAAAAAAAACATGGTTATCTCACAGTGTTCAGTGAAGTGGAAGAACTTGCATTTGAAGCTCACATAAACAAGTTTGCTGAATGTAATTTTCCAATTACTGATCTTGATTTGAGATATTCCATTAACTGTTTTCTGGACAGACAAGGTCGCACAGTTAACCACTTTAAAAACAATTTCCCTGGAGCTGACTGGGTGGTTTCTTTTAGAAAACGCCACCTAAACCTTACTGTCCGCACTGCAAACAATGTCAAAAGAGTCAGCATTGCTATAGGCGAGGAAAAAGTCGACAGTTATTTTGGCAATGTAGAAACTGTCCTTAGTAAAGTGACAGAGGAATGTTTTTGAAACTATTGACGAGACTAATTAAAGAGATTATCCGGGAGCAAATAATGTACTTTGTAAAGAAGGGCAACAGTGTGTATAACATATCATGGAGTCTACAAAATCTTGTACCTCACTCATGTTATGTGGAAATGGGATTGGAGACATGCTACCACCTTATGTGGTGTACAAGTCAGAGCAATTATGGGGGGGGCTACATGGACTGAAGGAGGTCCGTGGGGATGCAGATTTAACAGGACTAGAGGTGGGTTGTCTGTTACGGGTACATTTAAGGACTGGTAATGACAATCCTGCTTCTCGATTAAAAAAGCAGCCTGAAGCAAATAGATTTGTGTGCCTACCCCCTAATTCGATCCGTATCACTTAACCACTAGATGTTGTCCTATGAAAAGAGAGTGGTGCAAAATATTGACTGTATGGAAACAAAACAATCCATCATCATTGATAACCTTGCCCAAATACCATTTTCGTAAGCTCTTAAAACAATTGGTCGATTGTTTGTATAGAAATAAGAAGGAAAATATTATTTCTGAAAAAAAAAAAAACAGGAATCATACTTGTTGACTGAACAAAAATACTGGAGTGCTTGCCTCGAATGGAAATAAGCAGCCCACAGAAAAAAATCTTATAGGAGAAAGTTTCTTACTATATGGCACAGAAAAAAGGCAAGTATTGACTAAAAAAGGCCCGGTAAGAAGTGAATGAAGTTGGATATGTCACTGGCAAAAGCATTTCTACAGAAATCTTTAATGAATCGTGCACAGACGAAATTTAATTTCAAAGACTTCCGACTCCTATGACTAAACCAGCAAGCTCGGGTCCAAAAACACCTAGAGAACAACTATAAACTGAATCTGATAACTCCAGTTCCTACAGCCTCCATGACTGCAGTTCTTTTGATGACTAAAACCTTTGTGAGAGTGAATTCGAAGATATCGGTGTACAAGTTGATACTGGCATGCCTACTGAGGAAAAACATCCACTGCAACTGAAATCCCCAAAAAGTGATTTAAAGGAAGTTGACTTTGTCATTCCATTACGAACAAAGGCACTACCCTGGTTTGGTAACAGAAATGTGCAGCGGAGAAGTCAGGCCCTACATGGCAAAGACAAAAAAGTCATGGAAGTGGCATGAGAAGAAGGATTTTGTTTACAATTGGCCTGACATCATGGAAAAAATCAAACCTCCCAAACTAATGAAATGAGGACACATTAGTGTTGCTGAGATGACTGAATATGATGTAATTTGAATTAAATGGAGCCTTTCTTCTTTGAAGAGCTTTCTAAATGTAGTTCTTTATGTGTTTTGTACGTAAATTTGATTTCATGTATGAGAATATGATAATACCTTTAGTTTTTTATACTTGTATGGAGTCCCAATTCAATAACATATCCTTTTGCAAGGGGTTGCAATGTTCCAACATAAAAAGTCGATGCAATTTATAAAGAAACAAATGCACAGACCAAAGTAGCCCGATCAAGGGCAACTTTAGTCCAAAATTTTTGTAAATATGTAAAAAATAGAAACACACACGAACAACTTTCCAAAACCAATCAGTTATGTTTTTTACATAGTCTTACTTATTGAAAAAATATGTTTGTCATTGGAAATTCAATTTATGTATTTTATATTAACAATACAGTTGCGAAAACATTGTAATGTATTTTTTTTTTTTTTTTTAATTTTAAGGTGTGGGTGAGAAATACATACTTGAAACTAGGAGTAGTAATTGTGAAAGATCAGTAGTGTGGAATAGCATTTCAGCACTGAACAAACAGGCATACAGACGACACAACATTTAAACAAATCTTACCTCAATTAGGCTGGAGGTGGCAACGCTCTGGAATTCGGTCAAACCAATTTCTACAAAATAAAATACATGATGCTTCGAATTGGATAGAAAATGAGTTTAATTAGTGATTGATTAATGCCAAAAATTAGGTAAAGTATATAGTAATAAATAATTCTTAACATTCTGAGCCACTTCTGAAGAAAATTAACGTTTATATGGACAACCAAAACTTAATTAAAAATCAGCCAGTATTAACAACTTGAAGTTAAAAGTGACTACAGTCAAAGTTAAGCTACACTAAAGTTGTGCATAGTATTTGATTTACTAAATGTCAATGCCAAAAGATACCAAGATGCTAGGTTAGAATACCACAACTGTTCTAAAAATTCCATGTCGGATATAGCAACCTTAATATAGAGCATTTTGGTCCATAATCTTTATCTCTGAGCCGTCCCGTGAGTGAATTTATTTTGTGTGCTCAACCTAATCCGAAATAATGAACCAATCAATGTACGGAAGATATATTAGAATGAGATTTTAAAGCAGTTAGTTTTTTTTAATTAGCTCTTAAAGCAGGCATTTTCCCCACTTACCTGCCGGTTTGGAAAGTAGAACTTGAAGCCGAGGATCTGGTCGATTAGCAGAAAAGCTCGCTGAAGTCCCGCGTTGTCTTCCCTAACAGGGTCACGACCCTCGTGCCCATGCTAAAGACAATATTCAGCACACACAACTCGTACTCGCTGAAAATTAACTATTGAAATTTCAGCAGTAGCGTGGTTCCAGGCCCTCTTCATGGTCTTGAATATATTGGCTCGTGTCTTCAACACACGGCGACCTAGATTGAGCTTCGAAACTCGTTAAATTAGGAAGAATTGAAGCCCCTCAAGCCAGACTCGTAACTATGAGTCTGCTCGCCTAGAATTTTAGAAGCAAGAAGGCTAAAATTGTGTTTCTTCCAGCAACAATCTCTTATCGGAACAAAATTTTAATTTTGGTTCAAAAATCACAAACAGTGTATCAGAATTTTGAATTTGGCGCGTTTTCCATTGTCATAGCTATATTTGTAAACAATCCATAGAGTAAAGTACCTAGAATATAGCATTTTTAGCAATCTGATGTGAATAAAAACTTAAATACATGGAATCAAGCATAAATAATAGTAAATAATAAACTAAATTATGCTATGTAAAATTACTGTTCTGGCAGTTAAAACACGTTAAAATGCGTTAAAATTATATTAAATAGCGACTCTCACAAATAATATTTACACTAGTAAGTTAAAAAAATATTAACTATCTTAAATTAGTACACAGTACAACATGCAGTTTGGTGACATTAATTACAATTTTAAACGAACCCTTGCATGATAAAAATCAAACAAATTTATTGGTAGGAAATAATTGGATGAAAGCATTCAGTGTAAAATCGCTTACACATAAACTAACGGTATGGTAATTGTTCTATGAATTTTCACTCGAAAGTGTTTCAGCCTCTTTTCTGGAGTTCAGAATTTAATATAACCATTTAACAAATATTTTGGCTTATGCATTAAACACTATGTAAACGGTTAAAAGCGACTTACCGAGTCTAGTTAGTGTATTATCTTATTGAAATGCAATATTCCTAAATACAATTTTAGCTGGTCCTAATACACACGGATATAGAGACTGTATACAGTCTTATATTAGAGACAGAGAATGCTGACAGCCGAGAGGCAGTTTTATGCAGGCAATGGGCACTCGGTCGCTGTTATTTCACTCTGACCTAGTGATGGGCTGAATCGAATGAAATGTCTTGGGATAATCGATTATTCTGTGCTCTCGAATATTTCGAGATATTTTGAAGATCATTCGAAACATTCAGCATCATTAGAAACATTTCGCATAATTCGCAAATATTTCATTACGCAGAAATCGACTGTGTTTCAGAAATAAATTGTGTTCTAGATAAAACATAAGTGAATGAATTATAACGGAATAAAATGTGAGTGAAAGATTTAAACTAAAATCAATGTGAATGAATAATTTTAACGAAACCAATCTTCTGAAAGAATTAATTACACTGATGTAAGTTCATAATAAATTAAAATGTTTTGACTTGTGCAGAAACATTACAGAAGGAAATTGGCACCGTTATGTACTAAAATGATACTTATGACTTACATTCTATAGGTGCAGGGCGGATTTAAGCTTCTAGACGCCCCAGGCCCGTCGCCTTTGAGGTTTATTTCCCATCCTTCCCTAACAACTGACGTCCATTCACCGTTTTCAGCACCACATTGTCTAAAATTACTCTGCTCTATCCTATCGTTGTGTATAATAATAGTACGACTCTGTATAGGTGCTTATGAAAATTCACGAGGGTAGGATAGGTCAGCCAAAATTTAAAGTTTTTGGCGTTTGAAATTTCACCAGTGGCGTCATTTAGAGAGTGGCAGGGGAAGGGGAAATGCCCCACCCCCCTGGATTTAGATTGTAAGTGTGTAAAATAAATTTTTTGTATTTTGTTATTTAAATACTGCAAACTTAAACACATAGAACGAAAGTTTTGTTATTAAAGTTTCTAATTTATACAAGCTTAATTTATAAAAAAAGATACAACAAGGTTACTGTCACCGAAAAAAAAAATCTTTGCCCTTCCCCCTAAGAAAAACCTGAAATCACGCCCCTGAATTTCATCTCAGATAGGTTAACGCGTGTCGAAATCTCAACAGACGGAATCTCGGAGAACTACTGAAATTTATACTGTACTTTAATATAAATATAATACGAGTAAAGAATGCACTATGGATGTAACATTTAGCAAACTATCGCGTTTGCTGGTTTCATGTAATTATAAAACCTTGGATATCATTATCAAATTCTGGTAATCTGCAAAACCTTGTCAGGTGACTGATATAAACTACCCTACTCCCAAAGAGTAAATTTTCGTAAGTAGCCTATATACCGTAAGTTACACAGTTTATATGCTCGTTGGTTTATATTTGGGTTTAGACTACGGCCGTAGAAGAACAGGTCTGGACACTCGCCTGGAGACTGGACCCCCTTGTTGTTTGGATGTAGTTAACCAAGTTACCGAGAATATTGTGTTTTATTGGCGCTGCAGTTAGGGCGGTCGAATTCAAGCTCCACCCACTTCCTTTCCACAAGGATAAACAATTTATCAAAACGCATTTTTTATCAATTTATGAAATACTTCCTTCGCTCAAAAATTTAAGAAAAGGCTCCAGCAATCTTTATTTACCTTATAAATAGAACAATGGAAAAAAGTTGTCCGAGTTTGAGTTCGACCACTCTAACTGAAGTGCCAATAAAACACAACATTCTCGGTAACTTGCGAACTACAGCTAAACAACAAGGGGGTCCAGCAAAATGCATTGGTATAGGCGATTCGGGATAAAGTGAGCACTCCAAAAAGTCCTGCTGAAGTTCTATTTTCAGCCAGTCTGTATCCTTCCGGATGTCTAACCTCTCTTATGCACCACCTTCATAGACAAAACGTCTACTGTCGCGGCATAAGAAATGTAAATAAAAAGAAAGGTTAAAGATATAGTGAGTGAAATTGCAAAATTATGAATTGTGTATTGTAGAAAAGCCTCTTGTGTACTGAAAACCTTGTTTAAAAACCTGGCTATGCTCAGTCGGGGAAATCAGGAAAAACATGAGATCTGTTCGTGGGCTTACGCAGGTGAGAATAAGATTTTGATAGAAGGCTAAACTCACTACAGAAAACTACGATAGAAAAAAATGTATACAAGCTATTCGGTTCAGGCAAAGAGAGCTGACAAGACTTATCTGGCGATGTTCTCTGAAGTTCACTGCGTCGCTCGTACAAATTAATAATTATAGATCGTTAATTTTTTTATTACTGTTAAAAAGAACAGCCAACAACAATATACATTCATTATTTTCTTCCACCATTCTTTTTTTTTTCCATAGACAACCTTCAGTAATCAGCTCCACACTAAGAGAAATAAAATTGACAATAAACTGAAGTAGTGTTAACCCTGACTGACTCTTAGGTGAGAAAACAAAACATGAATCTAAAACTATTAACCCTAATTCAGCATTTAAAATAACTAAACTAAATTATGTACATTAAAAAAAAATAACAAAATATTAAATAATCAAATCAGGCAATAAAAGGGCTCAAACAAAATTAAAGAATCTCTGCCAGTCCATATGTCACAAGTTTATAGAATCTATGCTACACAATATACTAAAAAGGAAGACTGCCCACGAGATGAAGAAATGAATCTGACCTTCCTTAAAGCTATGGAGGAATTTGAAGTGGATAAAGAATAGACAAAAAACAATTGAATAACTACAGCAAACGATGAGAAGACATTTACAAGACGACTTAGAAGCTTATACAGACAAATTTATGATGAAGAGAATTTCTGAGCAATTTCGTGGTTCAGAGTAGTTTTCTAAAAAGTGTAGGTCTAAGAATGTTGTTAGTCTCCATGAAAGTGTAAGTGATATTTTGGTTAATTTCCACATCAGAGGAAGCAATAGTAAGAGTCCTGAAGACGAAAAATTCGAGTTTTTGTGGATTTTGGAAAATTAAATATTTATTTGGTAAAACTTTCTGCCCTTTAGTTATGGTCCGACATATTTTGACATGCGATGCATAGTTTTCGGCTTATTGCCGTTTAAAAATGTTGTTCCCTTTGACAAACCCAGTATAATTAAAAGTTCATTACTTTTAAGCAGAAAGAAGTAAATTTGTAATGCAATATTAGATATTTTGTGTTTTTTTTTTAAATTTTGTTCTGCATAGTTTTTGGTATACTGAGTGCGGTTTCGGCTTTATTGTGCTATGGCCTTTTCGGGACAAATTCTGAAAAGAAAACAAATGAAGAGTCCACTGCAAAAATGATGGATGTCTCTAGGAATGAATTTTACAGGAGAGCAATTAGAAAGTTCGTAAACGCTATATTGAAACAGTGTACGTTGAAATGAAAATTGCTGTTACTCATTGACAGTTAGCGTTTATGCCATGAAATTCTGGTGGTCGATTCTACACCCATGGTGCTTTGTATTTCTATTTATAACTCATTTTGGGCGAAAGAGTGACATCCATCATTTTTGCAGTGGACTCTTCAAATGCTGATTTTATGCGAATTAGTATGAAATTGGAATATATTACGAAAAAAGCTAAGCACTTTACCTATTGATTTGAAATGTATTGCTGCAAAGTGCGCCATTTTTAATATATTTCATTATTTAATATTTTTCCGGGGACGAATCCCAGAAAAAGAATGGATTTAGGATATGTAATGGTAAAATGCGTGCTCTTTATGTTTTGTCTCTACAAGTTTTGTCGTGAGATGCGCTGTTTTCGACGTATTGATTTTTTCCGCATTTTTCCTGGGCAAAGTCCGGAAAAAAAAGTAAAAACTGGAAGGTGGATTTCGGTGAATTTTGGGTATGTTATTCTACGTATTTTTCTGCAAATTTTTATGTAAGAATACCTTTTATTGCAATTTGTCCGTAAATCGACCCTTTTTCTCATATCTTTCCTGGATTATTCATCTCGCAAGCGATCATAAAGCAGCAGTTTGACAAAATGTGAGTTGAACAGTCAAGAATGTATTGTATAAGGAATAGTTGACTATCTTGAGTTGAGTAATTATTTTATAAAAAATTAGAGCCCCATTACACACTTCCAAATAGAAAGTTTCTTCCATCTCAAAATCACAAAACTGAGCTCATGAGAAACTATCAGCTGAATTAATTACACAATACACGGGCAGTTTCAATAACTTCCGACATGGCGTGTGGGCGGACGAAAATAGCCGTTCGTTTATGTCAGTCACTGCTCATTCCATATTTCATAATAAACTGTAAAGGGTTCTTTGCACAAGATAGATGATAAGTCACTCACTTCTGAAAGTATTGCGCCAGCTCTTGTAGAGAAGTTAAACAAATGGAATGTTAACGACAAGACGAGATGCGTCTAAACCACGGCCGTAGAAGAACAGGTCAGGACACTCGCCTATCTACCAATGTATTTTGCTTGACCCCCTTGTTGTTTGGCTGTAGTTTGTCGAGTTACCGAGAATGTTGTGAATGTTTGGTCCTGCTGTCAGGCGGTCGAGCTCAAACTCTGCCCACTTTTTTCTAGTGTTTACATTATAAAATAAATAAAGATTGCTGAAGCCATAATTTAGGATTGTGAGCTAAGGGAGTATTTCGTATATTGATAAAACATACGTTTTGATAAAAAGTAAGACGGAAGTGGGCGGAGTTTGAGCTCGACCGCCCTAACTGCAGCGCCAAACACGCATACATTCTCGGTAACATGGCGAACTACAGCCAAACAACAAGGAGGTCAAGTTTCCAGGTGAGTGTCCAGACATGTTCTTCTACGACCGTGCTCTACCCTATATTTCCTCTAAGATATTTTTTCTAAGTTACACGACGAATGTTCTACACAGAGCAGATAATTGTTCCAGTTTCCATGGAATACGGTGAATTTTCTCCTTTTACAGTTCAGCCAACTCACTCTCAAGAAATACTCTTTAACTAATCGTCCACCATTATTTAAGCATTATTTAAAATTAATGAAAGGAAATAAACATACATTATGCCCTTACACGGAATCATACACGACATAAAAACAATTATACTACACTGCGAATTGAAATGATAGTACGGAGTCCAATTTATGTTTGCAAATAATGTGAAATTCATGAATTGTTAATGGTTAAAACACATTATGTTAGCTTTCTGAAACTGGACTAGTATCCCTACATAATGACGTGTAACAAAGTATCAATATGGTGAGGCTTCAATAATTTGTTCCTGTTATAATGCGAAGTTATAATATGGTAGAAAAGTCATTTACCAAATTATAAACGTTGATGTGGTAACAGACAAAATTTTTCATATGCCAATATGGCGAATAGAGTCTTCCCTCTTCTATCCCATCTTCATGGGTGAGACTGAGAGTGCGAGATCTTGGTCAGCGCTTAATAGTTAGGTCTTTAGCGCTGGTGAGGGATGACATGAGGTGAGTATGGAGCAACGCTGGAATGAGAAGGGCAGTGGGAGAAACGGGGAATCCCCGAGAAAACCTGTCAACCTACGGCATCGTCCGGCACGATTTCCACATGAGAAAATGCGGGATCCCACCCCGCCGGGAAACCTAACCTGGATCGCCTTGGTGGGAGCCGATTGGTCTGACCACTAGGACACCGTGGCTCCCTCTCATTTTCATGGTCTCAGTGCCCCCGCCATACAACATGTGATGCTCTGTCAGTACTTTTATTTTCTCTAGGCTCTGGTGGTTTAAAGTTGATATAAAATGAATAAAATAATCTTTGTAGCCAAAATTAGAAATTGATTTAACCCAGAAATAAATACATTACATCTTTATGTTAGATATGAAAACAGTTTAACACTGTGGGAAATGAGATATGAATACCATCGACTTACTTCTAAAGCCTAATTAGTCCATTTCAGTAAATTTTACAATAAAGCCAAAATTCGTAGTCGTGCTACGCGGTAACTAGTAGCTGTATTGAATATTTTATACAGAAAATATATAAATAGCTATTACTTTTGTTCGTATTTACTGGCATATAGTAAAGCAGAGTATATTCATGACTTACGTGGTTTTATATCAACTACAAGAAATTTTATGGAATAAGGTTCAGGTAGAAAATGAAGGAAACGCTTTAGTGATAATGTTGTTTAAATTAAATAATTACACATTCATCGTTCCTGAACTACTGCTCCAAGCTGAATATTGAATGAGTCCTTTGCAAATGTTGCAAGTTTCGTAAAACATATGGCAATCCTGAGAGATGACTCTGCTCTAAGAACGCGAAATTTATCCTGCGTAATCTTCAATGGAGCATTGTAGTGATGTTTCACTTAAATGTGTGACAACTCACAGTTTTATTTATTCCTTGAGGTAGCTGTTAATATTGTCCCGAAAGAAAAGTATGCATGTCTTTGTTATCATACTCAACATGGTGTCGCAGGAGTATTTAAACCAATAAGAGTGCAAATCAAAAATTGCAGTGAAACCATGAACACACATATTTGAAACTTTTTACTCGTATTGTCAAAGAGGGGTCATTTACTTTACTTGGTATACAGGGACACAAATGAAGTCGTGTTGTAAACTCCGAAAAATATACAGGCACAGCACGAGTTTGTCACGAAAAAGAAAATTGCCCACTTTATTTCAGTGTCTTACGTACACATCACATCAGCAGTTCAGTTCCATGGTTATTGTTGGCAGCGTGTCTTTCTGCAGATACGTCTCTCATTTGGCTGTGCCAATCAGAATCAGGTAACACAATACATAAATGATTGGCGGGTAGAACATCAAGACACGCGACAGTTAAAACATCCAATCACCGACCACGATTTAGAACTGCAAAAGTATAGGCTACGTAAGACACAGAAACAAACTGTGTAAAAATTATTTTCCGAAAACGTCGTGATTCTATATATAGGGTAAATATGTCACGTCGTATGTCCTTGGTTTGCGCCTAGCAGCTTTACAGGCATATATATATATATATATATATATATATATATATATATATATATATATATATATATATGTGCCTGTAAGGCTGCTAGAAAAAAAATGTGTATGTCTTTTGTTTTCTTGGCACTGTCTCTTTTTTTCTCTCTAGTGGAATGTACGCGACACAATTTTTTTTTACAAAGAAAGTTCTTAGTTAACCCGGTTGCCAAAGAAAATTTAAAAAAAAAAATTAATGCAAGGTGTTCTTTGTAATATTTAAAACCTAATATCTGCCTTGCATTCTTACAAGTCTACAAAAATTGGAGCACAGAAGAAAGCCAATGCAAAGTAGACTAATGAGGTATTATCAGCATATGCGCCATAGAAATTTGCCCCAAAATTATATATGATAACATTGCGAAGATGTGGAATTGCTATGTATTAGAAGTAAACCAATGGTATGCTGGTTTATAATTTTTTTTTAGTTAATATGAATCTATTTATATTTCACTAGATCAAACAGTCAATCTGAGGTTTCGAGCCAGAAGTCCCTCAGAGCGTCTTCGGAACTGGAGAACGTCTGCGAGTTATCTACAGAAAAGTTAAGTTCGGTGAACTTTAAAATAATCTATATCCAGTGCTTTAAAAAACACAGTGTCTGCATTTTTCTGAAACAAATTACTAAGCTATTCTTTTTTTTTTTTTTTGCATATTAATATGAGCTTATTGAGATAATTTACAGCAGAAAAAGTTTTTATATTTGCACAATATTACAATTTTCTGTGCCACTTCTTAATCAGGAACATAATTTTAAACATATGCAAGGCAGTTAATATTTAAACAACACGATTCACCGTTTGCAATGTTCTGTTCTAAAAAACGTCGTGTTTTGCCTTAATTCTACCAAAGTTGAATTGGTTCATTTACTGACTGTTATTTCCTTTTCCGCGAAATGTCTTCTAGTGCCTCGAAATTAAAGGACATACTTCAAATCTAAATCAAAAGTAAAATTATTATAGGTTATAGTTACTACCAACCAATAAATTTATTACTATTGCATGCTGTGCTTCTGAGGGCGGGCTGGATGGGGCCTGTGTCGAAACACCTTGAGGGCTGGCCCATGACTCAAAGCCCGGGTGTCTCATGGTGGGAATCCCGCCGAAACTACGTCACTGATACCTGTCCTAACTGCGTTTTTGCCCTGCGAAACGGCCTACGTGACTCGAATCACGTTCGAAACAAGATGAAATTTCTAATTTTAGACCCCTGTGATGCGGTAATTCCCATACTGTTTTGCCTAGTATATAAGGGCTGAATCGACAAATTGGGAGAGAGTTCGCTATTGGTAGTGCTAGAGGAAGGTGCTACGCCTGTGGAGAGAGAGACTGGTGAAGACATCTTGGTGACGTCAGAGTCTACTGTGAGGTGGCAGTGTTGGGCGAATCAAGAGGACTGCTGCGGCGGGCTGCCGAGCGAAGAGGAGATGCACGACGGGAGTCGAACCGAAGACCTCAAGAGTGAAGACAGCGGTGCACTCGGGGTACTGCGCAGCACATGGTGAGCCATCACCACTTCGGACTGATAAGGTTGTTCATTGTCCCTATTTGAAAGCCTGTTGATTGGATATATGACTGAATTTTATTGTGATTTGTAATTTTCAATTAATTGTGGTAGACTTTTTTTGTGCTTTAATTGTCCAAGCTAATTAACGTGTCTGTGACACAGGAGTAATTGTGTGCATAACTAATTGTGTTATGAGAGTTCTAGTTGATTACTGTTTTGTGTATTTCGTAGCTTTGTGAGCTATTAAATCCAGTACTTAATTTAACTATTTTATTTCTAATTATAAGACCTCTATCCCAAAGAACTCATGGGAATTGCCCACATGAAAAGTTTGTGTTCTCCAAACTTGTAACATTATCTTTAGTTACTGAAAACTAATATGTGAACGTTTACTTTAGACATGGGAAGCGGAGCTAACAGAGAAAATTACTAAAGCAGGTGAACAAGAAAAAAATGATTGCCGAAGAAAAATGCCATTTTCTGAATTGTGTTCCATACATAACTGTACTTGGTGATGGTGGTTGGGGCAAACGTACCTACCGACATGGCTACAATTCACATACAGGAGTTGTAAGTATAAAACAGTGCCGGTGCATAGCAATGTTCCAAGTGAAGCGGTGCTAAGCAGTGAATATACACAACTCTTAGTTCTGTATCCAACCTTTAGACTGGCAGATACACAGTCTAGTCAGTAGCACATAAGAGGTGAGGAACGAATCCTGCAGTGTCACGATCTTGGGCAAACTAAACTGTTATAGGCTGTGTTTGATAAACACATTATGACATGTGCTCAGAGGGTATAGTCACATATTTTTACAGCTTCATTTGGAATACTGTTAAGCACCGCCACTATGTTTTTCAATGGGTGGTAAAATGTACGCAAGACTCAAATTTTGTGGGTAGTGGTTAACTGTATTAAAGAAGAATGTTTTCTTTCATCGAAAAACAAGTAGACCGTTTACGTTCATTAATGATTTCTGACTAAATAGAGCCTGTATGCATTGTAATATTCTGCCTTACATGGGCGTCGCAAGCTCATATTTTTTTGGGGTGACAGAAATTAATTTAATTGTTGAGGAACTCCCATCCCCAAAAGAAAGGGGGGAGAGGGGGGGGGGTTCAGAGTGCAAGCGGAAAGATGATATAAATGTTAACAATTCACGCGTGTGCTCTGCGTATTTCGTACCAGATGACTACGAGTGCTTTTTAAAAAATGGGCAGTTAGGACTGTCAGAAAAGAAGAAATTGCGAGTTAACGCTGTTCAGTCTGTGTCTATTTCAAATTGACACTGAAAAACATCAGTGGTGAAGGAAAATATAATAGCTCAGGTAACTTACAATATTGCTTAGTAACAATTTTTTAAAAAAAAATATTTTCTGTGTGTGTAGGCTGCATAGTGACGCTTATTAAGGGGTCTAACCACTGTCGCTATAAGAAATTATATAGACTATATTTCTGAAAAATGTGTGTAATTCATTTTGCTTCAAACCGCGTCAACATAATCGATGCAACGAGAACAAGTTGAATTCACGTTAATCCGCCCGTCTATTGGCCGTGAATTTATGTCAATGAGGCACGGCGGGCAAGAACGACGTTGACCGACATATCTGCAGTATCGCCTTTAATGCAAGGCACTGAAATGGCGTGCATTGTTACTGTAGAAACCTCTTCTGACTGACACTGTCAGCGGTGACACTCCCTTTATGTATAAGTAATAAGTTTTAAACGAAGTTCAATGTAGATTTATATTATAGTTTCACACGAATCCCGTGAGCAGTTTTTTCTAGTTGTATCACGTTGAACTTGATATTTACAGTAATTTAGAGAGGCTTCAAAATAATCGTTAGAAAAACTCTATGTATTAAATCTACCATTCCTACATCGTTTTAATGTGCGTTTTTTTTTTTCGTCGATGCACGGACTAACGTATATTTTTTTCTTAGATAAATGATATTTGCTAACACGCTGCAACTCAGTTTACAAGGCAGGTAGGCGGGCGACTTAAGCTTCATTGTTACCAACTTTGCTGTCAGAACACTTTGTCTTTGGAAAAAAATGCTTTAAGCTGTTATAGTTGGTACTGTTACAAAATTAAGGGCGCGGTATACCGCAGTTTTCATCACCATTTTATATTTTTTATTTGTAACAGATATTATTTTTCTTATTTTAGACACAAAATGTGACTAAATTTGGCTCTTATGAAATTTTTTTATCTCTCATAATTTTCGCATAATGGCTTGTTAAAATTATATTTTGCATGTTTCCGTTTTAAGGACTACACTAAAACCAACTGATATACCAAACTCAAAAAAATTCACAGTGGATAAATACATTGCAGGCTACAATGTCATGCTCATAAAAATTAAGAATAAACATTATTTGTATTTTTAAAAAAATGCTGAAACTAAAAGAAAAAAATTTAAAAATTCAATATTTTTTTAAAATACAAATAATTTTTATTCTTTATTTTTATGAGCATGGCATTTAAGCCTGCAATGTCTTTATCCACTGTGTTTTTTTTAGTTTGGTATATCAGTTGGTTTTAGTGTAGTCCTTAAAACGGAAACATGCAAAATATGACTTTAACAAGACATTACGCAAAAACTATGAGAGACAAAAAATTCATAAGAGCAAAATTTAGTCACATTATGTGTCTAAAATAAAAAAAAATACTGGTACAAATAAAAAATTAAATAATGGCGATGGCATTAGACCGCGCCCTTAACTTATACGTATTTCTATCTCGCTTGTTTGGGTGAATGTAGTATGGGTAATTTACACTTAAATCGACCGCCATTCAACAATAGGAAATAGGGGCCATATAGAGACTTATATAATAAACTAAGAACAGTCAAAAGTTAACTTAAATCCAGAGAAATATTTATATGTCGTATCATATTGATCCTTGTATCGTAACACTAAAAACAAGTATAAAGTTCTTGAAATTTCACTTATGAATTTGGTTTACAGTAAACCTGTTTAATTTATTTCAATGTTTTATTTGGTAAAATACATTTTAACATATTTGGTTAGTACAAATGGACTGAACCCATTTCATTAGTTAAAGTTTTTGAAAATATGTATTTTTACTGATTTAAGTGTAAATATATGACGCATGTAATGTATAGTTCTTTTTTTACAAATTTGCTATCAAAACTGTGACAGATAGTTTTTGTTTGTTTGCCAACGCAGTAGTCTCCAGTCAGTAAGCGGTTTGCAGGAAAGTGTCCTCATATTCAAAAATATTTTGTGTATGTACGAGGTGCGGAAGTGCTCTACTGTGGAATCAGAAATAAGACAAATTGTGCAGGTATCTGAAAAGGACGTTCAGAAAATAAAACTTTGTATTTGATAAATGGTTATGGTGGTGGCAGGACAGAAAATCAAGCTTTGAAATTTTCGTCTACGAGTTCAATATTTTAATTCTCTTCCATATGGTTCGGTAAATTGCTCGGCTATAAAAAATGAATAACAACATCACTTCTATTTTACTTTGTATTTTTAAGTCGATATTAATTTATTAGTTTGAATGAAGTACGTTAAAATTTGTGTGAAATAATAGGCAGCAAACCGCCACTGTAATCCACTTAACAGTATTGCTGCTAGAAATTAATCTTCAATTGGGTAGCCAATGTCTGATAATTGTTGGTCTACGTACATAACCTTAGTAACATAAGCCTACATTGAACTAAGGTTAATTCTACTACAGGCTAGAAAGAAAATACGTTTTCTTATGGGAGAACTTCACACAGGGAAAATTTCTGCCACTAGTTTCGCTTCGATCGCTAAAAGACCAGATAAATACGAAACCGTAGTAAAATTAAATTTAAATAAACGTGGAAATTATATTTGTCATTTAATTTAATTTTAAAGTGAAAAGAAACCAATTTTGCGTTTTAAATTATCAACTAAATGTAACTTAAAATTCAGAAAAGCTCTGTGATTGGTCAGTTTGGTGCATTAGCGATACCAGCGCTCAAGTGGCAGAAATTTTTCCTGTGCCAAACTTATAACATTGATCTTTCTAACCTGTAGTAGAATTAACCTTAATTGAACTAAATGTGTTTAACTGTAGGCCATACAATATTCTAATCAACCCGAGCCGCCGTGTTAAAAACTTTATTTTCATAAGCTCGTCTTAAATTGTACCAAGCTTCCCTAGCCGTTTTTGCATTTATTACATGTGTAAAACACTATGGTTGGAACATTAGACATACCTTAGCTCTGGCTTCCCTATCCTATGTTTCACTAATTTCCATGGTCTCAACAGGTTCAATACAATCCCACAAATCCTCGTGCATTAAATATATCTCAATCGAAAACTTCCAATTATTGTAAGTATCCATACATTCAAGTTTTCAGTTGCCGGGAGGACGGAAATATTCACTGATCTGTCATAAATTTTACACGGTTTCTTATCGCCACCGTCTGCTATGACGAGAAAAAAAAACTGTCACTGCAATAAATATGTTGGCCCCAATCTGGGCCCATAACCTGTTAGAAATGAATATAGGCTACGGTATTCAAATCATAACGTGATCCTTTTTTTCTATTCTCTTCATATACTATCTACACAAGACTAACAAAAAAAAAAATACAATGGCCGAAGCAGAGAATGTATAAAAAAAGTGATGCCAACATATAATTCTACACAAACATTACAGAAATCAATTGCTCTAGATTACCTGCATGGTTTCTGAAAAGCAAAACGTGAAACATTCTATTAGCGACGAAAGTATAGTTTATGTATGCGAAGGTAATTTTAGTGTATTGTGTACCGTATGACACGGTAAGCGTGAAATAAATAAGTTCTTTTAAGTTAAAAAGTTGCGACCAAATCTCGACATATGCTGTTCTACTGCGTGGCCGCCCCGCCTGTAGAAACGCTTAGCCAATAGGCGAGTTCAAGTCACCTGAGATTGGCCGACAGTTCAAGATGTGGGCTAGGTTTTGCGAAATGCCTCAA
This sequence comes from Medauroidea extradentata, assembly GCA_003012365.1. NCBI lineage: Eukaryota > Metazoa > Arthropoda > Insecta > Phasmatodea > Phasmatidae > Medauroidea > Medauroidea extradentata. The sequence continues at coordinate 49,281 of PNEQ01050044.1, forward strand.
TAGACGACAGCACTAATGCAGGCAGTTCTCACTGTCATAGGAAACGTAATAATTTTGTGAAGAAAAACTGATTTTTAATACGTCCTGACTCGCGCAATCGGAACGCTCGATCAGCAGTCTGTAAGAGCCAGCAGATTTTCTTAAACGCATTCAAACTATTAGCTCGGTTGGTTCATTTTTTGAACGCATGCCACCTTCATACGGTTGACTTTAAATCAAAATGTATTATCCTTAAGCGGATTTGACACAATAAAATGGATTCGTAGTAACTTATAATCATTCCGGTATGTAAATTAAACAGACATAAACTCAAACCTACAACTAAAACGTCACAGTATGCGAAAGCTACCTTGCTGTCTTCACTCCTATCAACTCAGTACCAGTGGAATTTTCGTAATTAGCTAAGAAAATCTTCAACTGTAACGGTGAATGCATTGACAAGGATCAATGTTTACGAGTTAGCTTTAAGTAACAAGGTACATTAAATTTACCCAGTTTTATAAGTCAGTGTAAGATTACAAAACCTACTATAATGCCTTGCGGGCGGGCGGCAAACGAAAACAACTGTCCAATTTCGCCATACGTGTGTTAGCCAATAATAACACGTTTTCAGTGTTTACGGCGGCGTTTGAAAATATGTCTTTTTTAAAGCTCAATTTCTTGAAAATTAAAATACGTACGAAATTGTTACTTTATGTAGTAGCATTTGGTGGGATAATATTTCGGAAGAATCGTGTAAATATTAAATAGTTTTTCTAGGTGTCATACCCTATGATTTCCTTGTAAAATTGTCCGCACATACTTATTTCCTCAGAAAAAAATATTGCGATTTATGCCAATGATTTATTCTATACAATGAGGCCCAAAAATGCATAAACAGCACTATTTTAAACCTTGAAATCCAAATTTTCACGGGTGAGGGGTTTCTCCGAACTCCCTCCCCGTCAAATTTAATTTGGGGGGGGGGGGAGATGAATTAATATAAATTTTAAGACCCCTTAATTGATGCAGTTATTCTCTTTTAACTTCAATGTAATAAACATTATTTACGAGCATAGTAAGTTAATTTTTATACCCCTCTACCTAGAACGTTTTCAGGACAGTTGATATCTCCAATATATACAAAATACATAAATGAAATTTACATTTTGGATTTACTTGTAAGTACGTCGTGTAGGCAACCATTTAAAAATTGACTTTCGGAATCAGGAACAGGGGGTGGGGGGTTTAACATATTATTTGACACCCCTTGAGAACAGACGATTCTGTGCCACTGGTACCACTTGCTAAATATTTGTCGAAAACTATTCGTCTAATGTGTCCAGTCATCACAGGATGCGCAAAATGGTTTATTCCGGAGCAATTCTGACAACGATATTAAAAATAAAATAAAAATTATTGTTTCTTTACAACTTCGGTTCAGAAGATGGTCTATTCAAAATCACGTCAACAATTTTTATCACAAATTTCTATTTGAAAATTAATTTGTATTTACAAGTAATATTTTCAAATTAATACAAGTTTAGGATGACTGCTGCCTCTATCTAAGAGTTGACTCTATACTGCAATTTTAAGTACGACGCGGGTACGTGGCTGCATATATCTTTTATAACTCAACATGAATGCACATGTAGTGAATTTTAGGTGTGGTTGTCTAATATATAAGAAAGATAAACTAAATATTTAAAAACCTGAATGGATATTGTAGCCAATCAATGTTTTCCTGTAAGAGCACAATTGTGTGCAATCTGTTTTTCTCATAATCTTAATTACCAGCAAAATAATAGCATTTTCCTTAAACTTTCTCTCCAATAATGTTCCAATCTGTTTTATGTTTGTGTTTTTATAATCCGGCAGGTATTATCTCACGCATTACAGTCCAAAATTGTGGAGTTTTGAGGCATTTTGAGGGACACGAAAAAGTTATTTCTAATGAGCGTTTGGATTTTTGAACTTAACAACATAGTATGAAGAGTGCGTTTCTTCGTTGGTAACTTGGTAAACAACCGTAATGTACTCTAAGCAGTTTTGCAAAATGAGAATAATCGCAAATCACTGAAACTGAATATAGGGAGGCCTCTTAAGGGGCCTCCCTAAATAGGCTGGGTTTGTGTGTGTGAGATAGGAACGGTAGACTGACGTATGTAATGCATTATCACATCTCCGCGCAAGCTACTTAGATGGCGTGCAGTGCTTTCCTATTATCTTTTTTCCTACTGGACTTTAAGCGGAGAAACACATTATTTTATTTATAGACAGCGTAGTTCAAAGTCAAACGCTTGTTTACGTAGTTGTGTTTTTCGAATAAGATTGTTAATTTTTCAGATACGGCAGTCTGGAAGAGCCATTTTTGGCCGTTTTGAGGAGCCAGAAAATAATGTTTCTAAATGGTATTTGCCAACTTTATGAGTAAATATTTATCCAGAATTACTAATTCTAATATTTATCCAAAATTACTAATTCTTTACGCGTGATCTCTTGCGCCGCAGTTAATTGCACGAGGTTACGGCGTCAGAGATTGTGCTTCATAAGTTCGTAGCACTGGAAACAATTTTGTTTAAAACGTTGGATAAAACTATTGTCTAGGATTGCTATTGTTAAATTTACGCAAATTGGCTTCAAGAAACCTACAGTTATAGATTAATTCTTTTAGCATTGAATTAAGTACCACGCCCTTTTAAGAAGCTTATGCACCTGACGCATAAATGTTGTTTTAGCGTGCCGTGCTTATTCCTTTTCACGCGAATCGGCTACAATTGTTCGGAATACGTTTATCTACGAAAAGAACACATGGTTATAAACTAGGCTTCTGTCACTTTAAAAACTGAACATTCTTATTGGAAACACGTTTTTGGGGCCCATCAAAATGGCTAGAAACAGCTTTTTTTTAGACTTCTCTAACTGGAAAAATACCTCCCGGATTCGTAAAACAGCAGCTGCACATCTTTTCGCAGCATCATTCAGAGGAGGAGAACGAATCTTTACTTTTTTAACGTCTCACAAACAGAACAACAGTCAATTTGTGGCCTTTCAAAAGATAGACATAAGTTTTCTCTAAAAAAACTTATGACAGAACTGGCAATTGACTTTTACATTTGGTGCTTCTCTTTAAACATCTGGCACATGGTTTTGACATTCAGTCTAGCATCCAAGTATTGAGATGAATTATTCCTATAGTGGCTTTCCTTAGTCGGAAAACTTTGTAAATGCTCACTTACTAGTATTTCAGTTGCACTTGAGAGGGAATTACCAATTGCATTTTTGCCTCGCATATCCTTTGGGCTTTTCCTAAGCAACTATACATTACTAAGCCTCTTAATGCGCTTAATAGTTACAGCATGCAGTGCAAGAAATGCTTTCAAACATACCTCACGCCTGAAATCACCTACTATGACACGGTACCTGAAGGACTTAATTCTTCCTAGCTTCATCGCCTTTTCTTAGTCGGTGGCGTTTCACATCGTAGGCTTCTATATGTGACTGCAGGTAGACAACTTGCCTTTGCATGTTTAATTTGTTGTTCTTCCACGATGACGGATATCTCTGTTTATTATTTCTACTGTTATCGTCCAACAACGAACAAACAACTACAGATGTAGCAAACAGTACAAATATCTGCTGAGACTCGAGTCTACAAAAATACAACGAAAATCGCGAGTCGACTGGGGCAGTGCTGAAAATTGTATAACAGAAATGTCGCGAGTCGACTGGTGTAGTGCTGGCAACGGTATATACAGAAAAAACCTCAATCACGGACTCAGGCCCTTTCTGTATGGAGTGGAGAGAGTAACTCGTCGGTTGTCCGCTTTTCCAGCATGGGACGGAGGTCTTTTCATTGCAGAACATGCGTATATACTTCACGATCACATGTTTCGTATTAATTAGATTTTCATAAAACTGTGACTAAATCCCTTTTAGTATGGACGGATTCATTTGGTTACTATAGAGGCCTAGATATTATCAAATTAAAAATGATAAAAATAACAGTTTTCCACTTTTGTAGATTTTGTGGTTTCAAGCCCTTATTTTTAAAAAATGTTATTCGAAAGTAGAGCATACTCCCGTATATTGCTACATAAATAAACGTCCGCTGAGAAAATATCTACTTGACAACAAATATCTCATCGAATTTCGATGAGCAGTTTAGATTTAAATGTCGATAGAGTATTTCAGTCGTCCGCTCAACATCGTACCTATCCATACCCCTCAATATAAGTAAGAACAACTAAGTAGGGCACGATCTAGCGGCGGAGAAAAGCGTCCGGCTGCCAGAATGCGTAGACTTAATCGTGTCCGTTCATGATTTCTAGACAGAAACGTATTTAACGACAGGAGGAACCTGGGAAGAGTTTGTGCCGCCTATCTTCTCTCTCCAACATCTGCAGTGACTCTGCAGAATGAGTCGCCGAAATCTGGCTCGAACGATAAGGAACTTAGTGGACGGGGGCAGTCTATGTAGATTGCAAAATGTGCTGTTTAATATTTCCTAACGAGCATGAGAATTATATCACAGTTTATCGTAGTGCCCTGTCATAACTCTACAATATAGGAAAACACGCACATGAAATCAAGATTGTAAACTATGACAGTGCAGGCATTACCTCGAGAAATTATAGCGTAATATCTATATTTATATAATTACATTTCAATATCCTAAACTTGAACTTGGTAATACACCCGAAGTAGATGTTAGTGAACAGAAGCAGAGGCTGAGGCAAGACAAGCTAATTGTACTCGTTTATTGTTACAGATTTCTGATATTTCAGGTAATCCTATAATTCATTACCTCTTTCAACACTTGCATCATTCCACGTCTTCATGCCACGATCAGCAGTAAGAATTTCACTTTCAGCCAAATGTTTGCTACAAATAAACAAAAATTGCGAATATTTTTTTAAATTATAAACAGCACAAACTTTACTATGAAATATATGAATAACCACGTGTTTTCACTACAAAAGAACGTTCAAGATTAAAATAGTAATTCGTTTAGGCATAAGAAAAACGAGCAGGTATTCTACAGTTGTCACGTGGACTACTGAATAACAGACAGATGATGTTCAAGAGTATACGAGTGTATAAAATGTATGAGGAACTGGATTTATTTTCAGTTACATTCTCAAAATCGTACAATTTATACGTAAACGTTTTATAGACCAATATTTTTACTCGTATTACGGGTCCAGTGATGTACAGGATGTCCATACCGAAATGTCCTAATTGGAGTGGTCATGTAAAAATCGAAATATTATGTTTGTTGCAGGTCTGACATGCTCATTGGGTCCTTGAAGATACCAGATTTGTGCCTGAATATTGCAGAGCCGTAAAGTGAAGCATTGTGGTGTTGGTGACTTCCCGATAACAAAATGGTGTCTGTACAGGAAGGAAAAGGCTCAAACTGTTTTGTGGTACGCCGAGTTCAAGTCCATAATTAAAGTGCAACGGGAATTTCGACGTGTTTACAACAAAGCTGCGCCCGACGCCAAGAGGATAAAGTCATGGCATGTACAGTTTCTGAACACTGGAAGCGTAGAGAAAAGACATGGAGGAGGTCGGCGGGTCTCTAATGAACAGGTCGAAAATGTCCACGAAAATCAATTCGCCAAGCTTCGCGAGAACTTCAAATGCCGCGGACAACTGTCCACAAGGTACTCAGAAAGCAGCTGCACCTGTATGCATACAAGGTTCAGATTGTGCAGGCCCTGAAACCAGACGACTACCCCCAACGATATGCCTTTGAATGTGATATGCTAGACAGATGCGTCCAGGACCCTGCTTTTCTGTCACGCATCATGTTTTCCGACGAGGCGACATTCCACATCTCGGGAACCGTCAATAGGCACAACGTTCGCATTTGGGGGTCGGAGCACCCACATTCCACATTTGAAAATTTGCGAGACAGCGCAAAGGTTAACGTTTGGTGTGGCGTCATGTGCGATATGGTCATCGGACCATTCTTTTTCGCAGAGAAGACAGTCACCAGGACGACGTATCTGGACATGTTAGAGCAGTATGCGTTTCCCCAGGTTGAACACCTCCAACCACATCTGTGGTTTCAACAAGATGGCGCTCCGCCCCACTGGTCGCTCGATGTGCGTCGTGCTCTTGACGCCACATTCCCTGGTCATTGGCTTGGACGAGATGGCCCCGTTCAGTGGCCTCCACGTTCCCCGGACATTACGCCCTTGGATTTTTTTTTTCTGTGGGGCTATGTGAAGGACAGGGTGTATGCCACTGCAGTACGAGACCTTCGGGATCTCCGTGCTCGAATTGTGGAGTCCATTGCTGCCATCATGCCAGACATGTTGGCGCGGACGTGGACGGAACTTGAGTACCGGCTTAATATCCTCCGTGTCACTAAAGGAGCTCATGTGGAAGTGGTGTGATTTTTTTTTTAATGAAACTTGGAACCTCTACTGTGCTGTATAAGCTAGCACCATTTCCATACCTGTATTTTTGTGGCAATGCGAACTCGTTGAAATTAAGGCATTTCGGTGTGGACATCCTGTATATTTGCGGCGTACTCGGGCATATTATGGAGATCACAAGTTTTCAACTTTTTGAATCGCTGTTTCAAAAAAAATGTTAATTCCTAGAAAAACGTTTAACAAAAATTTTTTATAGATAGTTAATTGTTCTAAAATTTTTTGTATGACCTATTTTTATGATAAGCTTACCGTTTGGCTGAAAAAAATGCTAACTTTTACCTTTAAAGAAAATATTTACAGACATGGGATCGATGGGGACTTTTCACATTTTATTTGTAATGGTGTTCTGAACATTAGTACAAATTTTCAGCTCTATGCGAATTGTTGTAACCTTGCCCCTACTTTTTGAGCTAACTTGACCGGATTATAATGCCATTGCGCGTTTTGTTTTGAACGTACGTGAGGATCGTTTTACAAACTACGTTTGTTTTTCGTAGGTATGTAAATATATAACATTTGTAATCATTTTTCAAATAAATTCGAATTTATAACCCGCTGCATCGCAGTTCAATAGCCAGGCAAGCGAGCATCATCAAATATGTTGCTGTATGTTCGTAAATACGGGTTTTCTACGAAACAATATCTAAGATGTGCTCATTGTGCCAACCTAAGAAAATAAAACATATTTTAGACAATGAAGAAATGTCATTATTTAGACGCCATACTCATTGAAAACACTGTTTCATCGCCCTCCAACACAGCAAAAAAATGACATTTTCAGACTTCCGTACTTCATAATGTACTAACCGGATATATGTTTAACTCAGATAGAAATGTGCTGTGAACTTTGCTACAGTGATTACACCAATAAAATTATATGGCCCTTAGTAAATAAATCCTCTAGTAGACAGGGGCGGATCCAGAATGGAATTGAGGGTGTTGGTGGGGAGGAGGATAAATTTTTGCTAGCACCGATTGGCCGATTTAAAGCGGGGGGTCCGGGGATTTTCCCCCGGAAAAATGTTGATTTTACGATGCAAAATGGTGCACTTTGAGAAGATTTTGAACGTTATTGTTTAACACACAACATACACACATTGGAACATTTTCAAAGAGTTTACAGTCAGCTTCTTAGAATATATTGCAAAGTTCGTAACACCTATTGCATTTTCAATAGTTTGAATAAAAAATATAACATTTCTAATACAAGGTTGGGCTCTTGGGGGGGGGGGAGGGATTTCCCCAATTGAATCGGTCATTTGAGAAACCCCACATATAACATTTTTCACAATGTAGGTTTATGCACATTTACTCTGAAAACTGTGAATTTAAACCGTTCAGGGTAGAAGTAAAATGTGCACCAAATCTTTTTAAAGAACGATACGTTATTTACAAGGTTCATATAAGTATAAATTTTCAGTAATAAATTATTGAACAGCCATTTCTTGAAAGTGACATGAGGGGTTTCTCAAATGACTGATTCAATTACACCCTTCCCTTGTAACCGTCACTGCTAGTAGAAACGATTTGGCGGTAACCTTGTACGCTAGTCAGCGCTTGGCTCGTGGCAATGCGGCGTTTGATACGCATTTCAAGGTTGCCCTTATGTCTGTCGCTCAGTCCTGAACCTCTTACGCGCAGGCAGGGGCGGCTCCCTCTGTTTTTTTCGGGAGTGGGGAGACATGACTTAAAAATTATATAAACTCTTATCCCGAGTAAAAAACAGGGCTCTGGGGGTCCTCCCAAAAAAAATTGGGTTTGAAGGTGCTAAACGGTGGTATTTATGGAGTTTCCTTACAAAAAAATTGTATTTACAATTTAAATAAATTCTAATAGTTGAATATGAACTATACTTTAAAAGGTTAAAGGGGGCTCGGGCCGTCTGCCCAATCCCCCCTCCGCTTGGATCCGCCACTGAGCGCAGGTAGGTATTACCCTCAAGGTCGATGTTTGTGTTTACCTCAGATCCCTGGTAGGAACAAGGATAATGTTAAACCGTTTGCGAGGTAGTTACTTTTTGACCAACATATATGCAAATGCTAACTGTTCTGTCTCTGTATGTCACATATTGCTAAAGGATCTTATAGGTATTCTTCCATTACCCCGAAAATGGTGAGAAAAATAGTACATTTGTTCCCTAAACACAATAAAAGGTGCGCAAAAACTTTTTCCTCGTTTTTTATTTATTCAGCAACATTTTTTTCTCTTCTCATTGCAGAAAATGATTTTCGTCTGAAAGTGATATCGTAAATGGTTACTGAGCAATATCATACCCGAATTCTGTTTAGATTAAATCACTTATTATTTAAACACAGCATACCTGGGACCTTAAATTCATTTTTAAAACCCTTAAACGTAGTCTCCGTATTTAGTAATTACTTAAGTCTGACGTTAGTAGTTTTGGCACAAATCTATTTGCAAGTGTACTGAACCCCTTCCAGATCGAGAATTACCTACGCCCCCTGATGTACATTGTCTGAGTGGACAAACATCTAGACTTACAAGCCTTTTAGTGCAAGAATTTTGTTTTCAACAAGTAACTTTCTAAATAACGTTTGCTCTTCTATTAAACAAATAATTACGTGGCTAATTCGTAATGCTGTTGTCATATATGCGATCAATTATTTTTAGTAGACATTCAGTTGATAGAAGTTATGTGTGTTTATGTGTTGGACATTTCCAGAATATGGTGTCAAGTGTCTGAATGACTTAGGAGTTTTTTTACTGTTCTGAAGTGTGCCTTCCCAGATTTTGGATGCTATCTTATAGAATTGTTCAGGTGCAATAATTAATTGTCAGTAGAGATGATGGCATACCGCAAAAATGTTTTGTCACTACATATCCTTGAAAACACTGTGGTTTCTGGCGATTTGTATGATTGGTTGATATACGTTTGACACAACGTAGCTGTCTGCAGTCAAATAATAGGCATCAAATATTACAATAGCTGTATTCTTATTGGCTTAGACAAATAGGGCAACAGCTCTACATACAAGCGAAAGACGGTAATCTTTTGATAAACTGAACGTGCGTTGAAACCAGCAAATAGTCATCTTTCTCGTGATAAACCATCATCTCTAACTATCGGAAACCAACAAAATTAAGATGAATTGTTTCACGATTTTTAATTATTATTTGTGTAGTTAAAAATAGTGGCAATGTAATGTCTTTTAACACATTAAAATTTTTTCAATAATTATCAGAGGAGTATGAAAGCTATTACGACACACCGTGCTATAAAAACACTCTGGAAGTTATAGCAAATAGGCTATATTACTATCTTGTCTTGCGCAGATAGCATTAGATAATTTTTTTACATTAGTTCTTGAATATATTATATTTGTTATATGTTAATTATTACTTGTGGTGAATTCTAAATTGAGTATATATTATTGCTTAAAGGTTAGATTCACCAAATTGTATGCAGTGACACAATTGCCATTATGCATGTATTACGTATACAGTATGCTTGATTGCACTAATGCCATTTCATACTTTTTGGTGCTTCAACACTTCAAAACATATGTATTCAATATATAATTTTTGACACGTATAATGAACAAATAACAAAAATAATAATCAAAATATAATAATGTTGATGTTCTTAGTGTAAAATATTGATACCATTATCATTGTTATTTAAATAGCGAAGTAAAATGTAGCCGTGGAAAGTTTTTAACAGAAATAATAATTTTACAGTTACCAGGATATTTACATTCAAAGACCAAATAACTGATGGCTTTGGTTACTAAAAAAACTAGGAGAGTTATGAGCCACGTGACAGTAACACTTATCTACAACCATCAACTAGTAACTCAATCAATTTGGGCCCGCACCACTTCCATCAGTTATCTTTAGCTAGTGTAACACAAATAATTAAACGACACAACGTTTATTTATACATAGTACAACGAAAGAAAAAAATACATATTTACATACACCTTACTTATTTAGGATAGCGCATGTGTGGGAACACTATTGTAGGAAAGATTTCTGGAGGACCTGAGACCAAGAAGAAAAGCGCCTGAAATAAATAGGCTTCGTTTCAGTTTCCGTAAAGAAATATTGAGAACGGGTTTGTTCCAGTGTGTACTACATATGAAAAAATGCGCAGTAGTTTATTCATAGCAGTTTAATTTCGGTAGCAAAAAAAGTTTGAAATTTACAGAAGTTCGTTATTTATGCGTGACGTTTAGCTTTCGAAGTACCATTTAAAGGAACAATGGTAGCTCTATACAAAGTGCAGAAAGGATTTTTACTCTGATAACAGTTGCTAGGTAAAAATTATTGGATTTATCCATTAATTTGTAAATGTAAAGAAAAGTTAATGGAAGATTTAACGGAGAAGTGACTTGACTGTTCAGAAATAAACTAGCACTTTCTGTAGATTGAGTAGGCCCCTACGCCTATGATGAGACCATCTTCATAACGGTGACTTTATTTGTCAGTGGCACGAATTTCTATGAGTAACGTTACTTATAAGTGTCAATGTTATTAATTTGCTGATTTGGCTACATGATATCCCAGCTGAATGTTATGTGATGGTTATGGGATATAGATACATTGCTGTAAATATCTACAGTATTCCGTTGTATGCAAAAATGTACCACTGAATTTGTTTAAAAGAAATGCAAAACGTTTCTTTTACGTAGTATAGGTCTAAATATTGTACGTAATCACTATTTAAGGTATTAGATGTGAAATATGAAATCGTCATCAGTGTCAGAGTTAATTATACCTGGCCAAATTTTAGAGTCATTGCTACAAAATGCTACTCTTCTTGTACACACGCAATACCGACGCTTACGCACACGTCCAGGCACACGTCTACGTCCATGTACACGTGTACTCTCACATACATAATAAATACATACACAAACTCCCATATATAGGCTGTATATACGTAATACATAAAGTCTACATGTATGTATACATGTGTATATACACAAACACACACACATATACATACATACATACATACATACATACATACATACATACATACATATACATTAATGATTGTGTTAAACATCAGTTCCACACCCAACAAAGTCAAAAAAAGTGGCCTTAATGAAGAAAATTCATATTACATTATACAATACATAATTGTTTTTGTACTTCATTTATAAAACCAGTATCTAACATATTATTTAACTAACTATTTTATTTTTTAAACTTTGTTTTTAAAAAGTGGTGGTAAGAAAACTTTAATTTTATGAAAATATTTAAAAAAAAAATATGACGCGCAAAATAAATTTTATTAACGTAATCTATTCATATTTGTAACAAACTAACACACTCAAAATATCCGTAGTGAATTGAAAAAAAAAATACTTAAAAGAATTTTCAAAATAAAGTAATACTAAATATTATTTTGAAATAATTCCTTGCCAGGTAAGGACGATTCTGCTAAACTTCTTTGTGCAGATTTGGTACATTACGTTTTTCTGTTTTCTGCAAATATTACATGTTATGATGGAAATCGTCACGATTTTAGTTATGTTGTTTAATTGACTTAAGTAATGTTATACCTGTGTTATATTATAATAAGTGTAAATATACACGTTTGCGAATAAAGAGAAAGCTAGAGATCACGAATGGAACATAATATGTCAAACTCAGTTGACCTGATTAGGATAAGTATTATCTATCATGATGGACGGGTAAGAGAATAACTCGAGTGAGTTCAATCCATCAGCATGTGATAAAAGGCAGATCTAGGCCACAAAGCAATGAATGGACACATGATTACTAGGGTAAATGAGCTAAAAGAGTCACAGAAACTATTATCTGTGAACGAATTGAAACCAAGAGTACACGAATGCAGTGAACTGCTGGCGTCGGAAGCAAGAAGACAAAATGAATGCTATCCCTCAGATAGTTTTGTGTTCGACATTTCTGCTGGCAATTCTACTCACTGGTCAATCAGGACATTGTGCACGGATCCTCGGTGTGTTCCCAATTACCTCGTTTAGCCATCAGATTTCGTACCGTGCTCTCATGACGGAGCTGGCCAGACGAGGCCATGAGGTTGTGGTCATTACACCAAATCCCATAGAGGACGGGCCCACGCCTGCCAACTACACTCAGATAGACATGTCCTTTATGTACAAAGAAATAAACAAGAAGATAGATTTTTCAGCCTTGAGGCATGTCAGTGTGTCTGCATACGATCTGGCAGCGGTTTTGATGGTTGGTGGCGAGCACTGCAGCGAAATGCTGTTTGACTACAAGCCTGTGAGAGATCTGCTCTCCTCCAACAATACGGAGCACTTCGATCTAGTCTTCGTGGAGTGGCTCACTTTGCTCTCTGCCTATTCTTTCTCCTGGAGGTTTTCTGCGCCCATGATTGGAATATCCTCCTTGCCGACTTTTGGAATTGGACATGAATCTGTTGGAAACCCTTCTAATCCGTCTTATACCCCGCATAACCTCCTCCCCTATTCTGACAAAATGTCATTCTTTGAACGTATGGAAAATTTTATATATTCTTTAAGACTGAGCTACTATTTTTATACGACCCTCATTCCAAGGCATCAAGCCATAGTCAATCGCTTTTTCGGGCCTACAGCTCCAAGTGTTGAAGAGCTTCACACCAAAGTCAGCATGCTGTTCGTTGATTTAGATTGGAATTTCCACCCTCCACGACCAGTAGTGCCATCTTTCATGAACATCGCAGGGCTTCACATTTCTCCACCGAAGCCACTATCTCAGGTAACAGTGTGAGTTACGATACGAAAAAACACGTGAGTAAAAGATAACTTTCCAGTAAACTTGGTAAACAGATGTCAATAGTGTTCTGTGTATTATGTATAGGCCTATACATAATATGTTTATGAACAGGTTGAACCAGGTCGTAGTGTGCTTATTTTGAACGGAGAAAGCTTATGAAAAAGTAAGCCAACGATGGGTTTTTAGTTTGTCTGTTAAGATGATGTGGCGGAAGTAATGCTACTATGAAAAAATCACTTTAAATGTTCATTTTTTGAATAAAATGAGAAGCTAATTGGCTTTTCGTAATTTATGTACTGTTCAGAGTTGTGTTTTGCTATATGTATTCCCTAAAAACATTAAAAAATAAACCAGAAGTAGGTTCAAGTAAACGCGTAATGTTTTAAGCCAGCAAAGTGGGATACTTGGACGTACACATTTGGCTTCCTATCATACCCAAAGCCCAGAAGGTAGCTTAGTCACGTCTACAGGGCAACAGCATACTCGGGTTAATAATGACAGATGGCCTTTCTTTCTTTAATTCACACAGTCGTACAGTACTTCACGATGGCGCAGTGCATCATGTATGGTGCTTGTTGCCTATGTCGCGGGGGTATCACAATCACTAGTAGTGTAGTATAGTTCCTTCTATTGCAGGAGCCTTGGAGCCGGATCACCGGATCTGTTCAGCATGTGTCTCGTAATTAAATGTGTACGGTCTACCCACCATCTTGTTTAATGTCCGTTGTCTTGATACCTAGCTACCCTCATTGGCTCCACCTTCTATCTTGTTTTTTTATATTTTTTTATTTTTTAATTAGTTTTATTGTTGTCCTCTAGGTAGGGCTGCCAGTAGTTACTGATCGTCTTCTAGATGGCGTTGATTATTAAGACTTTGGTGCTGAGTCTTTCCACCAGAAGAGCTAGTATCTATGCCAGTCGTATTAGTTCTAGTGTCATCTGCTAGATAGCATTGA